>PVHP010010829.1:0-29821 GCA_004024765.1 Zapus hudsonius | reverse complement strand
TCAAAAGACCCCCCCTCCAAGCCCCTAATAAATATCATTTTTAAAAACTGGTCCATGAGCCTCTGTACTCGAACCTCCACCTGTGTTTTTACTTTTACAGCTTTGGTCACTAAGAACTGGCCAAGATCTATGTGTGGGGGAGAGAGAGAAATTGGTGGACCCATAGTGGCATCTGATCAACTCCTGACTATCAGGAAATTGAAAGAGATCCAGCTCCCCAATACATTCACATGCAGTGACGTCCCCTAAATGCCCTCGACTCCTCTATGCAGAAGTGGAGATAGACTACGACTCTCACTGGAAAAAAATATATTTGCTGTAACATTTCTTCTAAAGAGCAGCTTCATTCACTATCCGGGGAGCACACTATCATTTTGTCTCTTTCACAGGAAGAGAAGTGGCTGGTGAAGTCAATTCCACAGAGCACCCATCAATTCAGTCAAACGACCCGTTTGGAAGAAAACCTCCTGGAGATCAATAACAGTGGCTTTCCTGAACTGATGAGTCTATTGGTTGATTTACATGTTCAGTGGATGTCATTGTCTGTGACGTACTGTGTGGGACCTTTAGGACCAAGACAGGTCCTACTGACGAGTTTACAGTATGAAAGGTGACAGAGCAGATGTCCCATGTTGTCTTTCTTGCTGAGGAAGGGCTTGCTGTATGGTACATTGTCATCCTGGTGGCAAAGGCCTCGGTGGACACCAGCCTGTCACCTGGCGAGACACTTTACACAGTATTGTCAATGACCTCTCAGCGAGCCCTCAGAAGAGAAACAGTTCTTCCTCTCTCTTCCCTGCTCTTTTCTTGCTTGAGGAATGAAGAGAAGCCATCTGGGATGTTAGCCAGCAACAACATGCAACTAGGAACTGCTCTGTTCATTGCCAATGACAAAAACCTCTTGGGAATCTCCTGTCCCTCTGTGGCTGGGAAGATAGTTCTAGAAGCATCAGAGATGGAACATCTCCTTACTGGGGGACCTTGAGTGATTTACCCAACTACTTTTGTTTTTGTTTTTGTTTTTCAAGGTAGGGTCTCGCTCTAGTCCAGGCTGACCTGGAATTCACTCTGTAGTCTCAGGGTGGCCTTAAACTCACGGCGATCCTCCTACCTCTGCCTCCCGAGTGCTGGGATTAAAGGCGTGCGCCACCACGCCTGGCTACCCAACTACTTGACTTTCAGTTTTCCTATCTGCCAAGTGAGTCTAACACCTGTTCATTGGCACAGTGTACACAAAGTCCACTGTATCAGACCTGGGACAATATAAATGTGAAAAAAATCCGATTTTTGCTTTTTATAACCATCATTCTTAGCCACAACACTAAAGGTCATAAGTTGATGGTGTCTTAAGTTCAGATGAAGGCTCTAAGCCGCCCTCCTCTTATCCCCACCTCTGTGATGCTGGAACATAGGTGTCAAACACAGATGTCACACTCTGAATTTTAGTAAATATTTATTAGTTCATGACATGCTGGGGCTGCTCCTGGACCCCCTTTATTCATTCAACAGCTCTGAAATGCCAGCTGGCCACCTTCTTGTTAGGGTCTGGGAAACAGAGGTCTATGACCCAATTTCTTGAGCATAGAGCATTTATTAGCAGTTCAGGGAGGAGAGGCTTGGGAAGGGAGGATCATTTGGGAGAATAAAATGGCTTAGGACCAACACAGGTGTTCAGCACTGGCAGGTGTTACCAAAAATCTGGGGCGGATTAGAGAGGAGGCAGGATTTGGATTTCTGGACCCAGAACCAGCCACTGCATGGAGTCAAGCCAGGGTCATGGTCTCGGGTGTATTGTGCCCACAGTAGCCAAACCAACGTAAGACAACAGAAGTCAGGCCAGTGGTTGCCTCTGGGGCTAAGAAGTGAAGGGGAAGCAGCAGAGGGACCCTTGAGATCCTTGACCTTGAACTTGACCCTTGATCCTAAACCTTGAACTTGACATATTGCTATGGGAATTTGGGGTGTATTTTAGAATGATGGAGCTTTGCTCAGCTCTTGGTTGGGTATAACTCAGAAGTGAGGGAGCCGGATGATCATGGACACACAGTGGCCTCCAGGGTCTTGTCTTATGAGTTTTCACAAATGAATTCCACAGACCATAGAGGGTGAAGTCTAGAAAGATATTGTTATAGAAATTATAGAATGTAAGAGAAAAAAAGAAGGCTGAGCTCCTGCCCAGGTGATTGTGGGGGTTCTGGAAATGGGAAAGCCCACCTAAAGACTGTGATTGGGGTCTTCTATGGGAATTTACTGGATGGAGGTTGAGTTGGTCAGTCAAGCCCCCATCTCAGAGGTCTGGGTGCCACTAGGCTTCCAGGAAAAAGAATAAACCCATTTACATTCCTAGGAAAGGTAGAGATAAGGAAAAAAAAAACAAATCCCATGTTATATGGTTTTCTTTTAATCTTATTTACATCCTTCTGTCTGGTTTTGAGAGAGGGAGGATTGGGGGGGGTGAGAAAAAAGAAAAATCCAGGTCCTATGCGTAGTAATCTTATTCATGTCAGGTTCAAGGGCATATCCCACTTCTAGCCAAGGAAAAAAACGTTCACTTTTAGGGCCCCATCCCCCTCAGCTGCCTAACCAATTTCTTTCTCCTATTCTTTTAAAAAATATATTTATGTATTTATTTATTTATTTGTAAGCAGAGAGAAATAGGAGAGAGAGAGAGAGAGAGAGAGAGAGAGAGAGAGAGAGAGAGAGAGAGAGAGAGAATGAGCAAATAAGCATGCCAGGACCTCCAGCCACTACAAACAAACTCCAGACACATGTGCCACTTTGTGCATCTGACTTTACATGGGTACTAGGGAACTGAACCTGGGTCTTTGGGCTTTGTAGGCTGAGCCATCTCTCCAACCCTATCTCCTATTGTTTAGGCTACAGAGTGAGACTTTGTCTCAATAAAATAAAAAACCGAAATATCTCACAATAAAAGAAACAAACAAACAAAGAGGTGGATAAAATGGTGGAGCTGGTCACACTCTCATTTCTTGATTTTTTTTTTAATTAAGTTGTTGTTTTGTAGCCCAGACTGACCTAGAATTTGCAAGCCTCCCACCTCCGTGTGCCCCCTAAATGCTGAGATGCAAGCATGTGGCTTAAAGTACATTTTCTCACAGACTTGATGTTTGTGATTGTGATGGTTTAAATTAGGCGTCTCCATAAACTGATGTGTTCTGAATGCTAGGTCCCCAGCTGGTGGCAATTTGGGAGTCAGAACCTTTCTAGAAGAGGTGTGTTGTGTGTGGGCTTATCAGCATGATAGCCTGCTTCTCCTTGCTAGAATCCAGCTCACGCTTTCTGCCTGCTGTGGCAAGGTGATGTCATTCCATGCTGTCTTCTGCCATCATGAAGCTTTCCCTCAAGACTGTAAGCCAAAATTAAAAAAAAAATCATAAAACCTTTCTCCCATCAACTGCTTTGCTTGGGAGTTTTATTCCAGCAATGAGAAAGTAACTGTAACAGTAACCACACAATATATAGATATAGATTATATAGATATACAGATACACAGATATATAAATAGTGTGCATGTAGTAGGGTGGGGGAGGTGTGGACACATGGTATACCTATAGAAGTCAGAGGACCACCTTGGGGTGTTTGTCCTTCCTTCTGCCCTCTCTCTCTCTCTCTCTCTCTCTCTCTCTCTGAAACAAAATCTCTCTTATTTTGGAATTGCATGTGGGCCAGTCTAGTTGGCCTGAGAGCTTCCAGCTTCTCCTGGCTCCACTTCCATTGCATGCTGGGATCACAGACACATGCTGCCTTTGTGTCTGGATGCTGGAGGATTGAACTGTACAGGCAGGCGTCTAAGCAAGCACGTTTAACCACTGAGCTCATGACCATGATTTTTATGAAATCAAGCTTGCTGAATGCTCCCATAGGAGATGCATACATTGATGGTTTGTGGGACATCTATGCAGGTGTCGAGAAACAGCTTGGAGCCAGAAGGCACATTCTGAGCCTCGCTACACAGCAATGGTATCAGCTCTTTCTTTGTGACTCATGCTTGGGACCCTGACTCTGTTTCCTCTACCCTGAATGGTGATGATGACAATACGATCTCTGAGGGCAAGGATTCTCAAATTGTGATGTACACAAGAATCCCTTGGAGATCTTGCTGCAATGCAGGCTCTCTTAGCAGGGCTGGACTTGGCTCAGGATTCTACATTTTTTTTTCTGAATTTCCAGGTGATGCTGATGCCCTGGTTCCTGGACCATGCTTTGTGGATCAAGGGTCTTGGAAAAGGAAAGATACTTCTCACTTCAGTACTCAACACCCTTCCCCTGAAGAGTGCTAAAGGAAAGGCCCTAGAATCGTCTGACTATGGGGCTGTATGACTAGATTCCTTTCTGGCTCAGTCTATATATATAGCTCCCTGTGCAGGCTTTTCCAGACTTCGCTGGGGCAGAGGAGAGAGCCCTTTCTGTTCCATGCTTGTTTAGGGTTTGCGTGATGGTTTTGTAGTTTTCATGCTGTGCTGTGTACCCCTGGCCTGCTAAGCACCTCTATGTCCCCACCGGCTGTTTCAGTGCAGAGCCATAAAGGTACATGGACCAGAACAAATGAGTACAACCTCAGTGACTTCAATCAACACCAATTTATTAGCTTTAGAGGTCTGTGGGTTGGATGACCATGAGTCTCACTTGGTTAGAAATGGAGGAGTCAGCAAAGCTGCATCGCTTCTGGAGGCTCCAGGGAAGAGGCTGCTGGTTTGTTTGCTTGCTTCTCAGCTGCAGGGGCGCCTGCATCGTGGCAGCGGTGGAGTGTGGAGCCCTCACATTGTGTCATTCCTCATCTCCTGCTGTCTTTGACTTTTTTTTTTTATTGTTCATAATGAGTTACATTGTTTAGTGGGCCAATCATGAGTTGTTATCCCCAATTTCCCATTGCTCCCCTCCCCCATCCCCAGTCAGCTGGATATCCTCCTCCGTGGGGCTTCTGGATCAGTCTTTGTGGTAGGGGACCATGGATAGCTCATTCTTCAGCTGGGCTCTCATGTCTCAAGTGTGTAGTTACTGAGGGTTGCCTAGTCTCTGCTATTCTCCCCCACCACGGCTCTCACAATCTTTCCACCCCCTCTTCCACTGTCTTTGACTTTTTAAGGAAGACAACCCAGGGCACTGTATCTATCTTCAACTGATTAGAATCCTAATTCCCCTTGGCCCTTGATGTAAAATATTCACAGCTCGTGGGGATTGGCAAGTGGCAATGTGAGGAATCACTAATCTATCGATGACAGGGTTTGACTGATACGCCTGTGTTTGTCCCTGTAGACACAGTTCATAGAGCAGAGGTATTGAACGAGGGAGGTAATATTATATAGCTCTGGATTCCTTGTGGCCAACTTGGTGGTATTTATAGTATTTTTCATTCAGCCTGAGTTGTCTGAGGCAACAGCAGCCCTTGACTCAAGTCCTGTGTTCCTAGGCATTCTATGTCACCCATCTTATAAACAATCCTAAGGTCTTAATTCTTGAGGGGGGAATATTGTCGGTAAGTCAACAGTAGGCTTAAATATCATTAAAGGAAGGCCCCCATCTGTTTCCCTGGTAATACTGGAAAAGGAAGAGATACTTCCTCTTAACCAGAAGAGCAGAGTCCTCTGGTCCTGGGAGCCTGTCCACCTCTCACCTACAGACATGCCAAATGAGATGGGAGGAATAGTTATCCCCTTGATGAGATAATGTCCTTAAACTTGCAGAAGTCTCTTGCTCAGGGCAGTTGCTGACCGACCCTCACTGCTGAGTCTGCTCACTTCTATGAGCTCTACTTCAAAACGTGTAACCCCCCCCCACCTTATTCCTCTTCTTTGCGTGTCTGCAGAAATCCCAAGCATTTCTGACACTTTGAGTTTTTCTACCTTTACATTCTCATTCCAAGGCCCTGACCTGGCAACCACCTCTCTATTTTTTTTTTTTATGAGAAATAAGAGTCTTTTTTTCCCCTACATTTTCTTTAATAAAGTCTACTTTCACCTTCCTTACCTCTTTATCTGTATTCTTTAATTCTTCTTTGGTCTGTGACATAAACTTAAAAGCCTTCATCTTTCAAGTCCTGCCCATCTGGGCTGATAAAGGACACACGACTCTCAAAAAATCCCACACCACCATGATGGATGGCACGATCAAGCTGTGAGCAAAAATAAATCCCTCTGTGAAGTTGCTTCTTGTCAAGTATTTGGCCACAGCAAAGAGAAAATTGACTAATTCAAGGGCTGACTGTATGTCTTTCTGGTGTCACAGGATTGATCTTTAAACGGGCTCATCTCTCTAGAGAGATGGAGGATCTTTTATGTAGGCAAGTCTCTTCAAAGATATTTGAAACATCTGCTGAGAGCATATGTAATATGCCAAGTCTGAGTGGTGAAGAAACAAGAGCAGGGTTCAATGGGTGTTTATCACTGACAATGATGACAGGCATCATGCTATATTGTTACTTCAAAGGATATGATTACGTATAGAAACCCAACATTTGGAAAGCTTAATTGCCTTTGTGCTGATAGTGGTCTCTCTTCCCCCTTCATCTTTGACGTGTGTGTCCGCATGCTGAGGTAGATCAACGAGAACTAAGTCTCCACTGGTCACACAGAATGGTGACAGTGACCAGGCCAAAGGATTTCAGTCTGCTTGTCCAGGGTCAATGTCTCTGGTCTGTCTCAAAAGGTGCAGCCTATCAGAGCATTTGTCAAAGTGGATACAATGAAGGAAGTCCTAAGAAGGAAGTTTATAGTTCTAACTGCCTACTTAAAAAAAATTAGAGCAATCTCAAATAAATAACTTAATGATACACTTTAAGGACATGGAGGAAAAAAGAATGAACCAATCACAAAACAGTGGACAGAAAGAAATACTTAAGATCAGGGCAGAAATTAATGAAATAAAAGCAGCAACAACAACAACCAAAAGACCATACAAAGAATCAATGAAATGAGGAGTTAGTTCTTCAAAAAACTTGACAAACTTTTAGCCAAATTAACCAAAAGAAAGAGAGAGGATACCCAAATTAATAAAATTAGAGATGAAAAGAGAAATATTGCAACATAAACTAACAAAATTTAAAAATCATAAGGACATACTTTAAAATCTATAGTCCATTAAACTGGATAGTATAAAAGAAATGGATAAATGTCTAGCTGTACATGGCCTACCAAAATTCAATTAAGATGATGACTAATTACATTAGGATCTGTGGCAACCAACAAGATGGAAACCCAGGTACTGATGGATTCGCAGAATTTTACCAGACCTTCAAAGAAGAGCTAAAACCAATACTTGCCCAGTTATTCCATAGAACAGAAATGGAAGGAATACTTCTAAACTTTTTCTGTGAAGCCAGTATTAATTTATTAATTACTCTGTACCCAACAAGATAAAGACAGAACAACCACAACAAAATATATTCAGTACCATTTTCTATGACAGCATCACTGAACACTGGGTCCATGGAGACACTTTAACAAACGACTAGGGAAATAACGCTTTTAAATTTTGTAGGTAAACTCTGAACATACTTTAACCTCAAGGCAGAAATTATTGTCATATTTTTGTTGCACCCCTGCCATGCTCACGTAATTAAAAGAGAATTGACTGAATGCAATCATTTTTAATGTTATTATTGACGGGAAAGATGCTTTATAAGTCAGAAGGTAGTCAGCAAGATTAGAGAGAAATGCTTATTAAATGTTAAGACAGGGTTGGAGAGATGGTTCCGTGATTGAGGCTTTTGCCTACAAAGCAGAAGGACCTGAGTTCGATTTCCCAGTGTCCACATAAAGCCAGATACACAAGGTGGCACATGTGTCTGGAGTTCGTTTGCAGTGGCTGGAGGCCCTGGTGTGTCCATTCTCTCTCTCTCTCTCTCTCTCTCTCTCTCTCTCTCTCTCTCTCTGCCTCTTACTCTCTCAAATAAATGAAAAAAAATAAAATTTAAAAATATTATAAAGTGTTAAGACAACTACATTTCATAAAGTGCTGCTCTCTTCTCTTAAGAACCTACCTGCAGGGCTGGAGAGCTGGCTCAGCGGTTAAGGCACTTGTCTCCAGTGCCTAAGGCCCTGGGTTCAATTCCCCAGGACCCACATAAGCCAGACCCACAAGGTGGTGATCCTGGTTCTCTCTCTCTCTCTCTCTCTCTCTCTCTCTCTCTCTCTCTCTCTCTCTCTCTCTCTCTCTCTCTCTCTCTCTGTATCTCTCTGCTTGAAAATGAATAAATAAAATATTAAAAAAAGAACCTACCTGCAAACCACCCCCCATTAAAGAAAATAACTGAAGCAGGTAGCACAATTTCTAGTCTCTGGTAGGTTTTTGGTAAATGTCACACAAAATAGTGACAGGGACTTTGCAACAACTTAGACGTGAGTATGCACCCACCGCCCAAAGCGCTCTGCACAGACGTGAAGTCAGGCTGTTCAGTAATTCAGACAGGTTTCCTCTGCAGCTGTGCACAGCCTACTGTTCAGTAGTGGCTGAATTATCCTTCCCTGGCCAGGAACCAGAGCTGGGGCCACTCACGTGGACGTGCTGCCCTCTGGTGGCAGGTAGGAAATTTGCACGTTCGGCCCAATAAACGGAGTATTAGCTCATCCTGTTGCAGGGTTTCCTTATTGAACAGCAATCATATGATGTGGACAGTATGAAGGACCCCGTGGAAACTCCAAAAAGGGGAAGCGATGAGCCAGTCTCAGCCCCCGTCAATATTTGTTGATTTATTAAAAGGATAAGCATAGGAGCTGTTGATGTTAATTTGTAGTTGCTGGTATGGGTGGGGCTGGATTCCCTGCGATTTGTGCATAAATACTGGGAAGCTGCTGGGTTATGATTTTTTCCAATATTCACTTCAGGTTAATCACTTAATCCAGCCAGCACCGCTAATGAGCTATGAGATTTTCTTACCCTCAGCTTTCTGGGTTACAGCCATTTTCCCCTCAAAGGGAATGACAGGGTTTAGACCTGAAATATGTATGCTTAGCAGGTGTAATCCTCCTGGAAGCAGAAGCCGCACTTGAACCAGGCATCAGCTCGGTGCAGATAAGAGTCCTTTCAAGATGCAGGGGAGGAGTGAGCTGGGCCTGAAGGGGCCAACTGAGAATTTAGGAGGAGATAATGTAATTACCGGTCAGGATGGACAGGTCCCTGGCACGTCTACCAGTCCTCTTGTAAATCTTTAAAGGCTTGCTGCCTCCAGCTACACCTGTTCCTAATTTACTTGTCCCAAATAAGATGCCCAGGAGAGAGGTTGTCGCCAAAAGGAAACAGAAGGCCACCTGCTAGAAGCTCCGAGAGCGCCCAAAGGATCTCTGTCCCCTTTCCAGTCAAAATTAATCTTATGTGCAGAGTCTTCTTTTTTGATTGTCCATAATGAGTTACATTATTTAGTTGGCAAATACTGAGTTGTTATCCCCAATTCCCTGCTGCCCTCCCCTCCCCAATCCGCTGGATAACCTCCTCTGTGGGTCATCTGGATCAGTCCTTGTGACAGGGGACCATGGATAGCCTAGTATTCAGCCAGGTTCTTCTGGCCATGCCTCTGGATCATCTCCCCCACCACAGCTCTCACAGTCTTTCCGCCCCCTCTTCCGCTCAGTTCCCTGAGTCGTGGTGGATGAGTATTAAGGTTGGGAGTTTAGGGGTCTTTGTGTCGAAGATCGTTGGTTTCTGTTTCACTGTGTTGATTGAATGTCTGTGGCTGTGGGTCCCTCGTTCCTCCAGTCATTCTCTGCGGGGTTTCATATGGATCCTCCAAGGTATGACTGTGGTGGCTCCTCTCTTGCCAGAATCTCAGGTATCGGCCTACAGTCTGTTGGTAAGGTTAGATGGGCCCCAGCTCTCTCGCTGCATCCTGAAAGATACAAGCACAATCTCCATCGGAGAGTGTGATCAGTGTAGGTTAACAGATATACACATTTCTGGATTACCTAGATTCTAATTTTTAGTAGCCTCCCTGTCAATCGCTCTCATAGTGCATCTTGTCTTGGGAGCCCAAGAGTACGGGATCCGGCAGAGTCTTCTTACACAGGGAAGCAACAACACATTCCTCTGGAGCATGATTGGAAAAAAAATTGTATTTAACCCCTGGATGAATAAGGAAAGAGCCTATGGTAATTTTATTTTCAATTTTTTGAGGAACTTTCATACATATGAGGTTGATTTAAATACAGCATTATGACAAGTATTGCTACCAAGCATCAGTAGTATGCTTGGAAAGAACTAGAATGAGCTAGGAGAGAGTGAAGACAGAGACAGATAAAAAGAGGCAATATTTGACAGGCAAGTGGAGGGACAGATTACAGGGGGTGGATGGGTCATTGGCAGGGATGGGGGTGAGGGAGGGTGGGGGAAACTATACAAAACTAATGACAGTATGAATCAGTACCATAGAAACCTTCCTTGTGATTAGCTAATTAAACGATACAATAATTCATGGGAGGAGGGGAAGAAGTGCCTATCAAACGTGCCCTTGGGCTGGAGAGATGGCTCAGTGGTTAAGGCACTTGCCTCCAGTGCCTAAGGCCCCTGGTTCAATTCCCCAGGACCCACATAAGCCAGATATACAAGGTGGTGGCCCTGGTGCGCTCTCTCTCTCTCTCTCTCTCTCTCTCTCTCTCTCTCTCTCTCTCTCTCTCTCTCTCTCTCATCTCTGCTTGAAAATGAATAAATAAAATATTTAAAAAAAGAATGATGATAAATATGTACATGGAACTCAAAGAAGACATGGACAGACAGATGAATAAAATCCTGAATAACTTCAAAGAGGACACAAATAAACAACTAGATGAAATGAGGAAGTCTACCCAGGATATGAAAATGAAACTCGATAAAAACAGATAGAAATCTTAAGGTGAAACAAAGCCTCGTGAGATTTTTACACATACCACTGACTCTGTCAGAGTTGCCAAAGACAGCATTTGAAATCTCTTAACACTACTGTTCCATGTTTATAACAGTAAATAGTTGAAAATAAAACACACATACATACAGTTTGTACTGCACATTCCACTAGCAACCTGAAGACTCTGTCCACATGCTGGGGTCACTTGGCAGACCGTGTTGGCCACAGCCAAGATGGCTACAGTCATGCTCAACTGGATCCCTTTATAGACACCCAATGTGACACTGTCAAGATAGTTCATCGAATGGGAAATATTGAAGGATGAAATCAAAATATCCTGAAAATCAAAACCAAGGGCTCCTCACGTCAGCTTCGTAGATGTTCACAGTCACTGGGTTAGATGTTAGGAGCAGAACATATATCAGTGAAGCAGCAGCAGGTGCTTGAGACCGGCACTGAGCGTGAGAGACACCAAGAGCTCTTTTCCACAGAAGGTGTCACTTTCAAAGAGGAATCCCAAGGACATGAAGAATCCTGCAGGCTTTAATTTCCAAAGCCTAACTGTGACCCTCCAAGGCCCACCTGAGCCAGGCGCTGTCATAGAACCTTCTGTGACTCTTGTTCCGTGTCCTCTATGAGCTCATGGGTGGGGCCATTGTGAGGGAGAACCCCGGGCAGGTATAAGGGGGAGCTGGCTGGCCCTGGATTTGTCCTGCTCAGGAGAGAGAAGAGAGGAGAGAGGAGAGGAGAGAGGTGATTTGTGGTGTGTGTGTGTGTGTGTATGTGTGTGTGTGTGTGTGTGTGTGTGTGTGTGTGTGTGTTCTTTTTTGCTTTTGGACTTTAATTGTTGGCCTTTTGGATTTTACCTTGTGGTTTGGTTTCTTTGGGGAGTCTTTGGTGTGGGATTTCCTTTTTATTTTTCTGGCTTGTTTTTTTTTTTCTCTTTCAAGGTAAGGTCTCGCTCTAGCCCAGGCTGACCTGGAATCTGGAATTCACTCTGTAGTCTCAGGGTGGCCTTGAGCTCATGGCGATCCTCCTACCTCTGCCTCCCGAGTGCTGGGATTACGGAAAGCTGTTTGAAAGTCATGCTGGCTAGATATCGACTTGGTCACGTTTCAGCTGCAATCAAAATATTGGAGAAGGAGGAAAGATAATCCATGACACTGAGTCTGAGGTGGACATTTTGAAGGCCATTGATCACCCGAATATTACAACCTTGTTTCAGGTTATAGAGACAAAGGCTGAGTTCTACCTGTTCTGGAACTGTGCAGGTGATCCTTCTATTGGCACACCTGAAAGAACAGATGTCTAAAGGAGGAACGAGGCCTGTCAAATTTTCTGGCAAGTCTAGAAGCTCTGCACTATTGCCTGGACTGTGGGACAGTGCATTGTGACATCAAACCAACAACATCATGCTGGATTCCACAGGCAAGGTAAGTGTCCTTGACTTTGGCCACCAAATTTAGGTCAGGGGAGAAGTTTACCTATGGGTAAACTTACACATATCTTCACCAGAACTTCACAAGCATCAACCATATAATACCACAATGTGGTGCTCTGCTAATGAGGCATGGAGGAAGTAGGGTTCTGCTGAGTCTGGCAGGCTTCTGGGACTGTCTCCTTCTGATAAGGAAGTTGAGGCAAAGTCCGAGGGCCTCTTAAATCTTAGCAATCCTGAAAACTCCAGCCCCCAGGCAAGCCACAGCTGTCCCCTGAGATAAAAGCAAGCAGTTCAAAGCCTAACTTAATCCAACTGCAAATAACAAACCTAAACAATAAGGTTACATTTCCTCTGCTGACATCACCATTCTCTCACAGATCTTGCTTCCTATGCTTCTACCTCTGACTTTCCTCTATATAAGCAACTGCTATCTATACAATAAAATGAGAACTGCCCACTGCCGCGTTCTCCCGAGAGTCTCATCTCTCGTTCGGCTCACAGCTATTCCAAGCCGCTGCTCACCCAGCTCCCGTGGGTGAACAGGGAGTTGATGCGCGCTGCAACCCCCTAAGTAACCCACGGACCCAGACCACAAGAAAAGGAGAGACGTGGTCCTTGGGTATTTTATCATTCCATATGGTCTCTGTCCCCTTTGACTTTGAAGATACCACATTGTTAAAACAAGATTACAGCAGGGAAATATAATGTGCCTGATCACATATCTGAAGAGTTGGCAGAACTCATCAGTTTGTTACTGTTGACCCCAATCGGAGGTCCCTAGTGAAACAACTAATGACTCACTGTGGCTCCAGAAAGGCAGAGGGGGTTTCAGTCATCTTGAGCAGACTCTCTCCAGAAGGCTGGACCCTGTCATCTTGGCAGCCATGAGGATTATAGGTTGTGATCTACATGACACGTGTGAGTCTATTTTGAGAATGGAAGTCAATGGCAACATATCTCCTTCTCCAGTACTGGGCAACATGCATTAGGAAGTGGCCAAGGGCCCAAACAAACCAGTATTTCCTGGGACAACGTCTTTCCCCACCCTCACAGATCTTGCTGCCTTCCTTCTGCACCAAAATTGGAGACAAACTGTGCCTGTCCTTCTGGCCCGTTCTTCACTCTTAAGAAGTGCATGAGCTGTCTGAGGATGGCCAGCAGCCAGAGCACAAGGCTCACATGAGGGCCAGTTTGCCTAATATACCCCTGTCCTGCCTTCCTTGAGGAGTTCAAGGTTCAAGGTCAAGATTCCCCCTGTCACCCCAAGCTCAAACATCTATGCCCCATGACTGCTCCAGGCACCCTCTTCCTCAACCACACTCTGGAGTTTCCAGAGAGTAGGGCAAACTTCCAGATCTCAGCAGAGAAGCCTCTATCTGGGGTACCTAGGGACAAGGGAGCAAGCTGGAGTTACCAGAGAGCATTGGAAGCCCGCAGATTTCAGAAGAGAAGCCTGCAGCAGCCTCTAGCAGGGGTCCCCAGGGCCCAGAGAGGCCTGCAGCCTCTAACCAGGGCCTGAGCCTCTGGAAGTTATGCAGGTGAATTGAGAACTGTGTGAGGACACTCTGCCACCACCTTCAGCCATCCCAGAACTCCCACCCATCAAAGAACTGGGTATCTCTGATGACAGTCCTATAGCACAACTGTGAACCTGATGAAGCAAACCAGCTGCAATCCAGAGGACACTGAGGTATGTGTACCCCGTGATCCTGGCAAAAAGTTAAGATAAGACCCTCCTGAGCAGTCTTCATAAGCCTCCTTTGCTTTAAGCTCCCCTCCTCCTCCTCTTCGTCCTGCAGCCTCCCTGCCCCTCCTTCCCACAGAACAGTGAGAAAGTAAATTTGTATTGACTTCCAAGAAAAAAGACAGGTAATAGTCTCAAACTGGAAAATATATATATTTAATTTTTTTCTTATTTATGAGAGAGAGAAAGAGAGAGAATGGGCATGTCAGGGCTTCTAACCACTGTAAATAAACTCAAACAAACTCCGGATGCATGCATCTGTCTTTATGTGGGTACTAGGGAATTGAACTCAGGTCTTTAGACTTTGCAGACAAGTATCTTAACAGCAGAGCCACCTCTCCAGCACTTCTGAAGGATTTGAAGATGATAATCAAAATAAGATTATGAAAAAAGAAATAATGATAACAATAAAGATCCACAAGGTGCCAAGAATTCATATCCAAATTTAAGGCTGGTCAGGAAGCAATGTGGTTTACAGATTTCTTGGGGAAGATAAACTTCTATTAGTATATTAGTCAAACCTATTTCTACTGGGTGTGAATCCAAGCACAAATAGTTGAGTAAGTATTTTGTAATAAGATGATACCAATTAAAAAATAACAATTTTAAGTTGGCAAAGTGGTACCTGCCTGCAATCCCAGTATTTTGGAGGCGAATGAGGAGTTCAAGGTCAGCCTTGTCTACATAATAAGTTTGAGATCAGTTTGGGCTACATGAAAACCTATTTCAAAAAATAAATCAAAAGCATAGAAAGTGGGCTGGAGAGATGGCTCAGAGGTTAAGGCACTTGCCTCCAGTGCCTAAGGCCCTGGGTTCAATTCCCCAGGTCCCATATAAGCCAGACCCACAAGGTGGTGGCCCTGGTATCTCTCTCTCCCCCTCTCTCTCTCTCTCTCTCTGATTGAAAATGAATAAATAAAATATTTAAAAAATAAAAAAATATTTTTAAAAAGCATAGAAAGTGTGTGTGTGTGTATGTGTGTGTGTTGTGTGCATATATATGTGTGTATTTGCATGTATATACAAGTGCATGTGTGTGTGGACACCAGAGGACAATCTTGGGATTTATCCTCAGGAATGTCGTCCACCTCTAGATCAGTGAGGCTAGACTGGCTGGCTATCAAGCACCAGGAATCCTCTTGTCCCCCAACCCCACCACAGGGGGCTGGGATTATAGACACACTAGCACAGCCCCCATTTTATGTTATTACTGAGAAACTCATAGGAGATGGGAGGAAGGTAACTCACAACTAAATAAATAAGCCATATGGAAACCTTTTTTGTTAGCTAATTAAAAATATATAATTTTTTTTTTTAAAAAAAAGAGAGTTTGGGCAGAAGTACCCTGTGGGGTTGTGTGAAAAATGCTGCACAGTGAAGTCATAGGTTGTTACAGGAAAAATCCAAGTGTCAGAGCTGGAATTTGAGGCCCTGAAAACAGTACAGGCTATTGCCAATGCCCTTGGTTACCCATCTGAGCAAAATGGTAAGATGCTATTGCTGAAGACATCACAGCCATCAGTTATAGAACACTGAGAAATAAAGCCAGGCCGGGCGTGGTGGTGCACGCCTTTAATCCCAGCACTAGGGAGGCAGAGGTAGGAGCATTGCTGTGAGTTCAAGGCCACCCTGAGACTACATAGTGAATTCCAGGTCAGCCTGGACTAGAGCAAGACCCTACCTCAAAAAACCAAAAGAAAAAAAAAAAGAAAAAAAGAAATAAAGTCAGAACTGAGCTGGAGCTGGAGGTTTCCTCCCTGCTGACTAGCTGTCATACTGCTGGAAAATGCTATGCACCCAGCTGGGGAAGAAAAGTCATCAATAGTTTTAACCAGCAATGGGCCATGGGAAGGAATTCATGCCATGTTTTCCCCACTATGAGGAACTGTCCTCTAGAAACTGTAAGCCAGAAATAAACCCTTTCCTTCCCTAAGCTGCTTCTGGTTGAGTGTTTTTTCCCAGCAACAAAAAAGTAACTGTCACAGAAAATTGGTACTAAGAAGTGGGGCTGCTCCTGTGACGACTGTGTGTTTTTAGTATTTTGGAACTGGCTTGGGGGAAGAATATAGAAGGATTTAGAACTTTGGGCTAGAGAAGTTTTACAATGCTATAAATAAGAGCTTAAAAACTCTTCTGGTGAGAGTATGAACTGTGGAGCCTCAGTTTGTGAGGTTTCAGAGTGGAGAGTGGGGAACTAAACCAGAGGCAATTCGTGTGGTGCTATGTCAAAGAGGTATGATGTCTTCTGCCTGTGTCCTGAGAGCTTGAGCAAAGTTAAATTTAAGAGCGATGAACTGGGGTGTTTGGTGGGGGAAAATATATAGCAGGAGGATGTGAAAAACATAAAGTCAGGTAAAGGAAGAAAAATGAACAAGTGTCAGGTACAAGGCCCAGTGACCTCAGCTATGTCAGCAGCAATTGATAAAGAGGTCACCACCACTGAGGATAAACCAGTTGCTCTTCCTTGGGATGATGAGAAAGATGTCCTGAGGATGAGATCCAATCCGCTGAAGTTTAAAGCTAATATTTTTGAAACCAGGGAGTCTGGAGGAGGAATTCTGACGCCATTTTTATCCTCAAGATCAAGCTTCATTTCCATCTGGCAGAAAGACTTGGCAGCATAGCACACCTTATACTGGTTTTGGACGCATGATGGATGCATCGAATAGAGGGTCATGGTTTGTACTATGGGCTGGATAGTGTGAGGCAAGGTTGAAGTCCCTGTAAGGAGGCCCTTGTGAGAAGCTTTGGAGATGAACTGTAGGTTGCAGTGGAGACCCCAGGGTTTTGGAGATGCCAGAATTGTTAGATATGTGCTGGTGTCGTACTCAGCCACACACTGCTGGGATGAATCTTCAAATCTGGCACAATTTGGGGGAGGAAAGGATTTATTGAGACTACAGATTGAGGCGAGGTTCCGTAACAGCGAAAGAGGCTGGGCCCTTTCACAGGTCCAAGCAGAGAGAAAAACCCATCACCTACACCACACACACACAGAACAGGGAACAGGCAGGAGGGAGAGAGAGAGAGAGAGAGAGAGAGAGAGAGAGAGAGAGAGAGAGAGAGAGAGAGACTTAATGGCTTCCTGAATCTCTGGAATTTCTTTCCTACACTGCCCACACAGGAAAGGATATTTAGTTCTAGCTTCTTTGAGCTTCTTTACATCCTGCCCCTTGCTGAGAGGCTGCCTTCCTATACACATCCTCAGAGACCCACCCAAGATAATTAAAAAGATCCAAGTTGACAACAAAACCTAACCATCACATCTGGTAAGGCTGTAGGACATCCATGGTAAGAATGGATCTTGCTACACGCAGCACAGCTGGAGAGGGCCATAGGTGCCCAAGCCTTTTGGAGTTCAGATGGCTTTATCACAAGTTTCAGTGGCAGATGTGGAGTTACAGGATTTGATACTTGCTTTGCTGGTTTTTTGATTTGGCATTGGTCCTGTCTTTCCTTGCTAAATGTCTTGCTTTTGGAATGGGAATGTTTACTCTGTGCCATTTTATTCTGCAGGTATGTAACTTGTATTATACAGGGATCACAGTTAAGAGATTTCCTCAAGTCTCAGATGAGATTTTGGACTCTGGACTTTTGAAGTGGTAGAACTGATAAAGACTATGGACTAAATGTATTTTGCATCATGGATGGCCATGAGTCTAGGGAGACCAGAGACAAATGTGTTGGTTTGAATGTACAATGTCCCTCATAGTTTCGGATGCTCTCTTATTGCTCTGATACCTGCTCATGGCTCTAACTCATTGTTTCTTTCTAGTTCATTGCGTCCACCTTCATGAAAACAGGGAATAAACTATGATGATTTGTTTCCCAAGATAAAATGAAAAATAAAGTTTTTCCTTCAGTCACTCCCCCATTATTACGAGCAATTGAGAGATTGAAAACAGCTAAAGGACTTTTGGGAAGAGTCCTAGATGACTTACAATAGAAGAATTACTTATTAAGGGAAAGTATTGAGAAAGAGATTCCTAGAAATGAGAGAGTTATAGGAAAAGACCAAGAAGAAACTAGTAGTAAAGGGAAACTCCCTGAGCCCACTGATGCTCCATTGCCTTATACAGGTATCTATGAAAAAAGGTGACAGATGGGTTAACATTAAGGAAAAGATAATAATGGTAAACCTTAAAAACAAATTCTTAATGGCTGAAAAACTACATAATCTTTAAATTGAAAAACAAGGGCCAAGTCAGGCCCAGCCTGACTAACCACAGTTTTGCGTCGAAACCATTTACGTGATAATCATCTGGGCTTTTCTATTGTCTAGTCTCATGTACCTGCTGAAATTCTTGGTTGAATCATTCAAAGAAACTGTAACTGCCTGTATAATCCAAGAATACTGTTACAATAATCAACTGTCTATAACTCTGACAGATGCTCAGTAAAATCGCACCCAGATACACTCTCCTTGAGTCTGTGTCTGTTTGTCACTCAGCCAAATCCCTGCCCACTTCTCCAAGGCCCTGATCCTGCGGTCCCAGCACTCCGGCCGAGCTGGTCTGTGGCTGCATAGCATCTTTGAGGTTCCTCCACACTTCAGCATATATTAGAATTCTCTTCCATTTCAAGGCTGAATATGATTCCATTGCATGGAAATACCGTATTTGTTTATCTGCTCATCCCTTGATAGGCATTTGGGTAACCTCCATCTCCTGTGGTTTCCCTCTGCTTCTCCCCACCATGACAGCTGGAAACCATTCCTTGCTGTTATGGCTCTGCTGGCTGTGATCATGTTGTGTGATTTTTCCTAGGGGGACACGAACAAACATTTGTTCATCCCAAATAGTCGAGTGGCAACAGACCAAAGAAACAATTTCACCCACATCTAAATCGGTGAAAAAAAAATGTGTTTAATGAGTTTCTTAGGGTTGCCTAGAGGAGCAAGAGTGACTCACCAGCATCACCAAAGCCTGTCCCAGGCTGGATGAGGTCATAGGAAAGCTGCATCCTTGGAGCTCTCTGCCAGCTTGCTTGTAGCTCCATAGGACAGTTTCTTCTCCCTAGCAATTGCTACAGCTTACATACACTTGGAGAATGGCCTAGTGACCCTTGTAACTTTCTGCTTGAGCCTCCTAAATTTCATGAGCTTTCTGAATCTTATGAACTCTCTCCTCACTACATGAGGTAATGCTTCGCTTTAAAGAAATAGCCACAGAACAGAGTAATTAGACAAGATTTAGATCTGGTCAAGCACCATTTAATTTCACCTGTGCAGAGAGGTGACAAGGTTTAGTGAAGGGTGTTTAATCCCTATGAAACAGCGCTTTCCTAATACTCAAGTGCTGGGTACTGAACCTATTTCCAGATCTGTCCATTCACCCTCCTTTCCTTGATTTGAGGCTCTGCACTTCACCCTACACTTGAAGCCACGGGACAAGCCACGCTCTTGGACAAGTGACTCAAAGCTTATGTTGCCTTCACTTAGCGGCCTGGGCTCTACTGTGGTGCTGTGTCATCTTTAAGACCCTCTTTTTTTTTTTTGAAGTAAATGAACTTTTATTGAAAACAATGCATTTTACAGTCACTGAAAAAAAAGCGTTTGAAGGTAGTTGCTGCCTCTAGCAAAAAAAAAAAGTTGTTAAATTTTAGAACGCCCAAACATATGTGAAAAATATGATTCACCTGGCCTAACCATGGAAAATGCCCTTAACCAATCTATGAAATGGGTTTCTTTCCAGATCATGAAGAATTATTCACCAAGAGCACTGTGCATCATACAGCTGATTTTTTTTATGTTTTTTAAAATATATTTTTATTTATTTATTTGAGAGATAGGGGCAAGTATGGGCATGCCAGGGCCTCTTGCCACTGCAAAGGAATTCCAGATGCATGAGCTTTGGGTGTGCCACCTCCCCAGCCTTAGGTATGTGTTTTGACTCCACCTTCTGTATCTTACACTTGATGTCAAGCTGTGGAGAACAGTGTCCCGCTTTTGGGGGGGTCACTTCTGAGTCAAGACTTCCCAGATTGTTATGTCACAGACAGGTAATACCAAAGTAGATGTAGGGTCACTTTATGTGAATGGGCAATTCTGCCTTAACCTATTCATTTACTACAGCTGCTTAAAGAGGAATCACCACCTGTCACCAATACACACACACACACACACACACACACACACACACACACACACACACACACACACACACACGGCTGAGACTTCCTTGGTGAAATCTTCCACCTTGAATGGCAATCTGTGAACCCTCATTATTGACCACATCATGTCTCCTGCTGTCCAAGGAGATGAGCTGGAACCAAGGGGGATGGGGCTATCTACCAGCATACACCTGCTTCCCTGACCAAAGGAGCCCCAGAGTCAACCAACACCCATAAGTTGTGACACTTGGTGTCCCCTGGCAGATGCTGTGCAGGAGGCCCCTGGAGACAGGTTCCTTGCCTGGGAAGCAAAAGTCAGGAGCACTTCGACCTTCTAGTGAAAAGTAGAATTTTCCCTCTATGGCTTGACTCCAGGTCCTGAACAAGAAAGTCTCTTCACTGGTTTTTCTTGATACTAATAGAGGTAGGAACACACACACACACACACACACACACACACACACACACACATACACACATACACTCAACCAGTGTTTGGCCCACAGTGTTAGCAAGGGAAATGAAGGCAGATGTGCTTGGGAACCTTTTTGGCTGGGCCTCACTTTCCCTTTCAGTTTGATAGTAACTTTTACCCTAATTTGCATACATACAGCCAATCAGAACCCAGCTGGGTCTATAGCAATCCCTGGGCACAGCCTTGATGACAACCAGCTCCCAGGGGGTGACCTGTTGCCTAGCTGAGCTGATCGGCTCCTGTCACTTTCACCCTTGTAGACATGCATTTCATTCTTCATGGTGGTGAGACAAGAATCCAATGCAACATGATGAAAACATCGCTACCAATACTATGCTCAAAGCCAAGCCATCCACAAGAGATTGCTGGTTGCCCCCATTTCTCCTGAGCTGCTAGTGCCTTAAAAGCTCAGCTGGGGGGCCGAGATGGCTCCGTGGGTAATAGTATTTGCTATGCAAGCATGAGGACCTGAGTTCAATTCCCAGCACCCGTGGAAGAATCTAGTTATGGCCACACACACCTATAACCTCAGAGCTGAGGGGGGCAGACACAGGAGGATCGCTAGGCTTACTGGTCAGCTGGTCTAACTGGGAGGATGGGAAGGAAGATGGTGCACTCAGTGTTCAGTGACATAATAGTCAGAGAGGAGGACATATGACATCCTAGTGTGTGCAAAGCCCTGGGTTCAATCCCAGAGTGCAAACAAAATCGAACCAACAAAAGTCGTCACTTTGACATCTGGCTGCCTCCTCCTCCGCTTTCCCCTTCACTCTGCTCCAATCTTCTTTCTCCATATTTCGCTTGAATTACTTGTTCATGTTTTATAGACATTTAAGTCAGCATGCCAAATAATGGGTCTTATTATGAGACTTTCACACATGTGTATCAAGTTCTTTGGTCCTATTTGAAGGGAAAATACAGCTCCCTGAGCCTGGGAAAATGATTTTACACAGGATTTTACCCAGGATAACACCTCAAAGTACCCAAGAGAATGTTTTGCATATCTGAAGGATCCTATCTCTGATAAGCCTCTTTTGAAAAGAATTTAACACCAGTCCAATGACATTTATATGGTCTCCTATTGTCTCTTGATAGACAGTCGCCTAAGGAGTCCAAGACTCAGGAAAACCTTATCTGTAGAGTCCTTAAATACTCTCCTAAAAGCTTTCCACAGTGGACATGCCTTCAGACTCCAGAGAAGTCTGTCCACTCTCCACTCGCTGCTAAATAAAGCAGTCCTTGCCTGAGTGAGCCCAAGTCCGGGGTATCTTCTGTCTCAATTTCCTTACAGTCTTCACCCACTACCCCCTTCTGTCCCCTCCCCCATGCTTGCCTTCTTCCAGACTACAAAGAGTTCTCCTTCTGCTTTCATATTATTTAAAATTAGATTTCACATATGAGAGCACGCAATACTTGTCTTTCTGAGTCTGGCTTATTTTGCTTAAATATGAATGAACTCCAGTCTCATCCATTTTTCAAATGACATATTTTTTGTTCCTCATTATGGTTGAATAAAATTCCATTGTGTGTAGAGAGCCCATAGTCTTCATCTGCTCGTCTGTGGATGGACTCCCCTCCAATCTTGCTTAGCTGAGTTAGGCATCCCCACCAGAGATATCCGTTCTCCATGGGTGGCATAGATAATCTTCCTAAAGAAGGACTGTGCCTTCTAAGAATGGACAGGAGTCTTCCTGTCAATGTCCCCAGGCACAGCATTTTGTGGGTTCTGTGAACCTCAGAGGAGTCAATGTTTTCTCAAAGGCATTTGTTCTAGGATTCCAATCCTATTAGGGGAAGTGGGATGGCAAAACCATCTGTGTTCTGTTTTCTGTCTTTGAAGATGGAGGTGCCCAGGGATCCTTGGATCTGCTCTGTCATGGCAGACCAAGGCGCTGGCTTCATCAGATTTTTACTTCATGTCGTCAAAGATTCAAGCAGAAGGCTTCACTGTCTGCGTCAGGAAGAATTCTTTTCCTCACCATTCATGGCTCAATCCGAAGCAGAATGTTCTGGTGTGCTGTGCAAATGGACCAAAGTGACACGAGATCCACGTTATCAAACTTTGTAATCTTACCCTTCATGAACTATTCAGCAGTTATGTGATATCTTCCTTTTCTCAACTTCCCCCTTCTTTCTGCATACTGTTCCTCAGTCCTCTCCACTGCTCTCCCTGGACATTTTTGTTCACCAGGCGACATGGTCCAAGGGATTTCCAGACTTGCAATTGAGCACAAAGTATTGACTGGTTTCTCCAAGCCAGCCTTATTTTTAGGAAGGACAGTCGCAGGCTGGTGGGATTGCAAGAGTATCACCTTGTGCTGTGCAGCCCACTGAAATCCCAGGCTATTCCGCTTATGCCTTCTACAATAGGGAGGGCTGAGGTGGTCACTGGAATCCTGCTAGAAAGGACTGAAGTGATGGACAGGTGCCCTGTGAGCAGATAGGCTGCTCTGAGTGACTATCCGGCGTCCAGGGAAATGCAGCCTCCTCAGGCCAGTAGGCGAATGTCCTGTTGATTATTAATCAGGAGACCCATCTGGGTCCGCAGAGCTTTAGGAGTGTCAAAGCAGGACAGATCTTTTGAATTATGACTGGCAATGATATGGTGAGGGGTGCAAAATAGAAATTAGTGGTATTATTTCATGTTTCTTTTGTTTTTGTTTTTGAGGAAGGGTCTCGCTCTAACCCAGGCTGGAATTCACTATGTAGTCTCAGGGTGGCCTTGAACTCATAGCGATCCTCCTACCTCTGCCTCCCAAGTGCTGGGATTACAGGTGTGCACCACCACGCCTGGCAATCATTACTATTTTCTATAGGACAGATAGAACAGGCAATATTCCTTCGATACTGTTTCAGTTTGCTCATTTTTTCCTTGTGAATTATAGTCTATGATTTGTATAGGTGTAAAACACAGTATTTTGATGGGCTTCACCATCTCACATAGTCAACCCCATCCCCCTGTGGGGGGAGATTTTTTTTTTCCCTTTTGGAAAAGAATCCCAAGAAGATACAGAATTATCAACTATAGTCTTCATGTAGCGCAGGAGCTCTCCACACTTATTTCTTCACAGATGGTCACGACTGTGAAGGTCTCCAAGAAATGGAAACAACCCAAGTGTCTCCTGACCAATGACCAGAAAAAGAAACCGTGGTGTATGTATACAATATAAGATCATTCAGTCTTAAGAAGGAGGTCCTGCCACTAGTCACATGGCACTGGGGACGTTATTCTAGGATGGAATGAAGATTTTTTAAAAAAGGAGAGCAGGCTGGTCCCAAAGAGGCACTCAGATAATTTGCCCTTTTTAAATTAGAGCTTTGCTAGGAGGGTTACTGGTGTTGTTCCACAGGCAGCGTGATGGGGTCCCAAAGCAAAAGGAAGAGAATCTTAGAGTCCCAAGAGGATGCATAGTGATGTCACCAAACCAGAGAGAGGGGGGCTTTTGTTTTTCTGAGAAAAAGCAATTTCCTGCTTTTATGTTTTCCTTGGAGGGGGGGGGGGAATTCCATACCACATGGCCCAGCTTGCATGCCAGGAGCTACAGATGAAGGTCATATCACACAAGGTCATATCGCAAGTGGCCTTGGAGTCCCTTGGGGGACTGGTTTTGCTTTTCTTAAACCCTGGGCAGCAGGGCCTCTTGAAATGACTCCATTTGTGTTACAATAACTTTTACGTGAAATCTTAAAACAGTTGAGTGCACAGAAGTAAAGAACAAAACCATACTTATAAGGGGAGAGGAAATGGGAGACGAAGAACACGGGGTGTATTATTATGATGGCTTGAATTTGAGGTGTCCTCCCAAGGGGCTCGTGTGTGTGTGTGTGTGTGTGTGTGTGTGTGTGTGTGTGTGTGTGTGTGTGTAGGGCTTAGTTGCATTGCTGTAGCGTTAAGAGCCAGGGCTTTGGGGAAGTGACTGGATCATGAGATTGCTGATTTCATCAATGGATTAACCCATTGATAGATTTATAATTTGATGACATCATGAGGAGGTGGTACAAATATTAGGAGACAGGGCCCAGCAGGAGAATGAGCACACCAGAGGCGTGCTACTAAAGCACATCACTTGTCCCCTGTGCCTTTCTCTTTCTTTCTCTGCTTCCTGGCTTCTATGAGGTGAACAGCCTGTGCCATCAGGTTCCGCCTCAACTCAGGCCAAAGTCATGGAGCCAGTCATCCACGGGCTATGAGCCAAAATGAATCTTTCTGTCTGTGCCCTTAAGTCGTGTATGTCTGATGTTTTGTCATAGCAATGAAATAGCAACACAGTTATATGTGGTGTAAATATTACGAGAACCCTGTGGGACAGGCAGCATGTGTTTATTTTGTTGAATATGCTGTGGTGAGTTCATACTCTGTATTATCACTCAATCAAAATGGAATCCCAACGAAATGAGGGGTGCATACTCTTGAGAATGAGGCATCCAGAGCTCAGGGAGTTTAAATAACTTTCCTGAATTAGTCGATAGCTTGCCTCATTTCCTACCACACTGCTTGGCCCAACAGGCCATGAACATTGCTATAAAACAAGGCTCCAGGAGAAGGCAGAGATTATCCACCCCCCTTTTTAGTGCCTTTTCCAGGGCTACCACCACCTGGCATCACTGCAGAGCTCTCCTGCTACTGGGTGGTTGTATCTTTTAATTGTGAGAAATTACTGTTTTGAAATAATGCAAGGTTTATCACACTGAGTCACTTCTGACAGCTTCTCTGGTCAAGCTCAGGTACCTCCAGAAAGAGCAAGTCTGCTGGTAGCCCAGAGCCCACTCCAGGCTCGGGGGCAGGGACTGGGTTCAGGGAGAGGCACCTGCTTAGTCCTCCCTGCTCAGGTTCCTTTCCAGACTTATTTGGGATATAAGGGCAGATCAAGCCTGGAGTGTCTCATGCGGAGTTGGAAGGCAGTTGCAGTGTCTTTGAAATACACTCTGTAAAACCACAAGATGATTTTACACCCATTTCTTATAGCTGAGGCCATCAGAAAAATCTAAATTAGACAATGTCAAGCTGTCGCCCTTCTGGCTAAATTTCCCTCATCTTGCAGCGATGACAAGTGGTTTTGGAGGGAGATAATATTCTCTCCCCTCTAACACCACAGTTGGAAGTTGGTGAGAGACACGGTTTTGGGAGCAGGGCTGACACAGTAAGTGATAAGAACCAAATAATTAGGCTGTGGCCGTGGTATAGAGGAAACATTCTGCAAGTCAGTATAACTGATGCCTGTGTAATTTACCCTCAATGTTCTTTCTAAGTCTGGCCCTTGGGGAGAATCAAGCAGGAATGAAGGAGTAAAGAGAGAGAAGGTGAATATGTAGGAAGATCACTTAATGTCTTTTGTGACCCAGAGGTTGGATTGTACATGACATTTTGGAAAGGAATGCTGGTATTTTCAAAAACCTTATTCACACTTCCCCTCATCCCAGTAGATTAAACATGATCATAAACCCACTGAGAAAAGCTGGGTTGTTGCAGTCCCTTGATAGTTGTGAGAAGAAATTCCATCAGTACTTGCCCACCCTGGGTGTCTCCATACTGTAATCATGTGAAGGCAGAGAAGCAGACCAGAGGAGGACCTGCCAGAACACCTCACATCTCAGTGATTTTTTTCAATGTGCCCATGGCAGTGAGAGAGCCTATTGGTCTGGAAGACTTTAACCAAGTCTGATGATTTCCCCACTTCCTGTGGACTGAAGATCATTATGAACGATAAAGGAAATGTTTCTCTCCTAAGGAAACTGCAAATATTAAATCAAATACTGCATTTGGAAGTGCTTCACCAGCCCTAAAGCCCTCTGCAAACATGAGGCTTAAACCACTTTACACATGAGGAATTACATCCTCATTGTCTAGGAGAGAGGCATGCTCTGGACACAAAGACATTTATTCTATAGTATCTGAAAATGCATGGTTTTGGCAGGAAAAGCATGGCAGATATGAACAGGAAACCTGAGTCACATCATCACATCAGCAGAGAGAGCAGCAAGAGCAAACTCAGTGTGGCAAGGAGGGCTGGACTGTAACACCCCAAAGGCTTGCAGCCAGTGACACACCTCCTCCAACAAGGCTCCACATCCCAAAGGCTCCATAGTTGGAGATTAAACACGGGGCTGAACCACAAACACATAAGCTATGAAGGACATTTTACATTCAAACCACCACAAGTAGTATCTATCTACTTCATATCATTGTTGGCTTTTCTCATGATGTTGATTCATGTAAAAGGCCCAGACTACTCCCAGGTACAATGAGAACTATATATGTTTCAGAACTGTGTATGTGTCTTGTATTATGTTTGTATAGTGAGACTCTTGGAATCATTTTTCTTCATGATTTTCAAAATCTAAATGTTTTCTCTTGTAAAGTAAAAAGTCAACTATAACTGGTTGCAATGTAATTTTAAAAATGCATGGCAAGTCAAAGTGCTGAGAACAAGACTATTGAATGCTCAGCCCTAACTGAAACATTCATATCACCTCCTCAAGGCTTAGGAAACACTGAAGAAGAGGAGCAGAAAGGCTGTAAGAGAGCCGGGCGTGGTGGCGCACGCCTTTAATCCCAGCACTCAGGAGGCAGAGGTAGGAGGAGTGCCATGAGTTCAAGGCCACCCTGAGACTACAGAGTGGATTCCAGGTCAGCCTGGGCTAGAGCGAGACCCTACCTCAAAAAAACAAAACAAAACCAGCTGGCGTGATGGAAGGCACCAGGGCGGGTGGATGAACGGGGAGGTCGTGGTGGCCATGTCCTCACGTTGTGTTGCAGGGTGGATGGAGACCTGCCGCACGTGTTGTGATGAACCACAGCGATACGCAGGCCATCGCTGTACAAATAATAGTTATCAAAAAATTCATTGAAAAACCGTAATATATCCATTTATTGATTAAAGTTATAATTATGTATATTAATTAAAATTATGTAATGTATTACATAATTTATCTATAAAATATATTACATAGTTATTTGGGTTATGTTTCAAAAAAAACAAAAAAAGAAAGAAGAAAGAAAGAGGAAAAGAAAGGCTGTAAGAGGCAGAGGATGGGGAGGAGTGCTGTGTAATGCTGTTTTTCAGACCTGAAGTTTAGAAGGAGTAGGGGTGACAAGGAAAGACGATAGGTAAATATGACCAAATATATGTATATCTGTATGTATACATAGAATTGTCAGTAAATAAATTTATAATGAAATCATGGCTATTATTTTAGAGGAAAATATAAACCTTAAAAATTTTTTTTACAGATGGACATGGTGTCATGTGCCTTTAATTCCAGCACTCAGGAGGCAGAGGTAGGAGGATTGCTGTGAGTTTGAGGCCAGCCTGGAACTACAGAGTGAGTTCCAGGTCAGCCTGGGCTAGAGTGAGACCCTATCTTAAAAACAAAAACAAAAATTTCTTTACACTTAGTAAAAACATGAATGCTTTCTCTTTCAAAAATAAAAACAAAACAAACCCAGCAAACAGCAAGTCAACGGTGCCCATGCATACATTAAGTACAATTTCTGTGTTTATGGATTCCTTTAAAATTTATTCCAATGTAAGAAATGCCCTGCCAGAGACATGCAGACTTCAGCTCTCAGATCCAAGTCTAGGACTGCATAGAGCAATGAACTTGGCAATGATACTGTAATATTGAAGTTCCCCGGGACTATACGAATGAACTCATGCAATGCTCTGGAAGACATACTTTATGTTTGATTTTAACTGTTCTGAATCAAAATTTGCTCAGAAAAGAAGGAGCTGTCCCCTCTCTGTGGCTACCCATCTGCTCACTGAGGCTTTTGTGCAAAAAGTCATGGTCCAGATACCTGAATCCTCCCACCCACAAAGGGCTGCTATCGGGTGACGGCTGCGAGGTTGCCTTACGCAGGGCCGAGTCTCCTGCAGGCCGCCCGGATGGCTGCCCAGAGCCGGGCTTATCGGGGCATCTGCTAGCTACTGTCAAGGGCCCTGGACGTGTCCCTTCTGGTCCATGCCGTGGGCTGGGTTTCATCCAGAGCAAAACCCCATTTTTTGGTTGAGGGGTGACTGAAGTGTAGGATTTCATTTTGGATCCAGAGAATTCAGCACCAGGGCCAGCTCAGCCAAGGTGAACCATGTGAAACCTCAAGTCAGGGCGAAGTCCAACTGGACGAGAGGACGCATTTCTGGAATGGGGAAAGAAAGGGACAAAAGGCAGTAACTGAACAGGTAGGGACAGGTCACCCCCCCCCATTAAGGCTTTCCACGGGAGCGCACAGAACACATGTGCACCTAATGGTTCCCAGGGCCTTCGGGGGTGCTGGCTTTTGACCTCCCACTGGCTGTCTCCCGGATCCGGTCCTGCCTGTCCAGGTGATCGGATGTGAGTGTCCCCAGGTGAGAGGCGCAGGTGGCTGGGACTGTGACATCCAGGCTTTCTGCAAGGCAGATGGCTCTGGGCCTGGATGCGGGCTCCTGAGCCCTCGGCTAGATCAAGTGACGGTGGTTCCCCACCCCGGGGAACCCGAACCTGAGCACCATGTTCAGAAAGATCCACTCCATCCTGCACCCCAGCCCGCAGAGGAGGGCGGCCGAGAGCGCGCGCTACCCTGCAGCCGGGCCCGCCGCCAGGCTGGTGCGCAGCAGCTCCATGTACGTGGTGGGGGACCACGGGGACAAGTTCAGCGAGTCCCTGAAGAAGTACCGCAGCACGAGCAGCGTGGACGCGGGCCTGCGCTCCCTGCAGCAGGGGGATCGCGCGTGGATGGACACGCGCACGCAGGACTGCCTGCAGTACCTGCAGGAGCTGCTGGCCCTGCGAAGAAAGTACCTGAGCAGCTTCGGGGACCTGCGGCCCCGCGCACATGCCACCGCGCCGGCCTCCTCCAAGGCGTCCAAGGGAGGCCAGAAGACCCCCAGAGAAGTCAAGGTAAGTGTGGCACACACGTGGGCTCTTCTTCCCACGGCCCTGGCTCCAAACAAGCCTCTTTCCCAACAATGGTAACAGTTCTGGAACTTTCCACTGTGGCCTGGATCCCCCGGGGATTGTCACTGCTGAGGACCCTGGAGAAGCAGTCTGGTGGGAAGGGCAGGGGTTTTGGCTCCTGGAGGTTCTGAGTGTACATTTCCACCTGTCACTTCCTACCTGACTTTTTCGCATGGCTTTGGGGTGGCAGCAAATCACCTCTTTAGAAGTCATCGAAAATTTAAAATATTTTATTTATTCATTTTCAAGCAGAGAGAGAGAGAGAGAGAGAGAGAGAGAGAG
>PVHP010010828.1:0-46612 GCA_004024765.1 Zapus hudsonius | reverse complement strand
CCCCAAAAGTCATGCAAAAATGCTGGCTGTGGTGATGCACACTTGTAACCCCAGTGCTTTGAGGAGAAGACAGAACAGTGGGCACTTGTTCCTCCCTGGTCAGTCAGTGTAGCCTAATTGACAAGTTTCAGGTCAATGAGGACTTTGATTCAAGAAAGGTGGGTGGTACTTGAAGAAATGCACCCAAGATTGCCTCTATGCCTCCATATGCATGCACACACACATATATGAGAGAGAGAGAGAGAGAGAGAGAGAGAGAGAGAGAGAGAGAGAGAGAGAGAGAGAGAGAGAGAGAACAGGGTTACTTTGTGAAGGGCAAAGAGCAGGAAAGCCAGGTAATATTGATGTCCCCTCACCCTAGCAAGGAGAGAAAGAAAGAAACATGACTTCATCCAGTGGATGTGAAAACAGTTCAAGATCGGTGGAGTTGGACTATGAGCTGTGCTGTATGGGGTCCAGTTTGTGCTACAGAGAAAGATCTAGTGGCTGTGTACCTCTCCCAACGCTGTACCTAGAGACAAGTTGATATATCTGCATTTGCCATGATGAGAGGATTTGCACATCGGAATTGGCAATCATTATGCCAGGACATTTTTCTCCCAAATATACTTGGTTCAAAGTACCTCCACCGACATGTTAACTGGGCTTCATGTTCTCCCTGTCTTTATTTACAGCTTTGTTTCCAGTAACATTTGTTCAACAAAAGGAAAGTTTGGATCAGGTTAATGTAAATGAATTTAATGAGTGCTTACAAGTAGAACATATTTAAAAATATTAAACTATAGAATAGGAAATGTGAGCTGATGTTTAAAATAAATTCAATCTTGTCATCGTGGTCTTGAGGACGTGGGCACTGAGTAAGAGTATTGTGATCACTGGATTCAAATCTCTCACTGCTATAGCTATGTGTGCTTTCTGGAAAAGTACCCAAACTCTCTGCTTCTATTTCCTCGTATCATTTGTAAAGCAGGAGGTAATGATAGTTCCCTACAGCATTAAGTGTCTCTGTAATTTAAATTAGCTGCCCCATGCTGGCTTTATGTTGGTCACACCTGACACATATTAGGCATACAAAAGAAGGTTGTCTTTTTCTTCTTGATGGTACATGTCACCATTTATTTCAACACAGGTATATATACTAGAAAGGTCACTTAAAGATTTGCTATAATTATAGTATCCTTCCATCTTCTTTCTTCACGTGAGCCTATTGAGAAATGAGAATAATTTCGCCAGGTAAAACTGATGGAAAAATTAACCTAAATATGTTAGATACTTGATTTTTTTTTCACATTTGTTTTTTGAACTTTAGTTCAACCCCAGATATTTTCTTTGTGATTTTATAAGCATTCCTATTTATCTGACTACTAACTACACAAAGAATGTTGCTCCAGAATCTTCATCCATTTCTTCCTACATCTGTACTGCCCCCCATCCCACTCCCATCCCCACCCCCAGCCAGCTGAACAGACTCTCTTTGTTCATCATTTTTCCTGGCAAGATTTCCAAGGTGTGTACCAAGTTCTGGAAGAGCTGAATATCATCTTGCCTTGAGTAAAACCTGAGCCAGCTGGCACCATTTATCTCTTCAAATTACAAGAAAATGTGAGAAACACCAGGGTGTCTGTGTGGGGTTAGGCAGAGCCCTAAAGGACTTCTGGGTGTGAAAGAGTGGTCATGACAGTTAGTTTGAGAATGAGGTGCAATCCTGGGAGGTTTGGACTTGACAAAGTTAATTTCAACATAAACTTCATGATCAGATTTTAAGATTTGTTTTTCTACCCTGTTTAGATACATCTTCCAAAGTTTGATGTTTCTACAAGAGCAACAATGGTGGGAGGAGATTTATTTTCCTGTTTTTGTGCTAAAATCAATTCACCACTTGAGAAGGGTCCCTGGAATCTTAATTGGTATTAGACGTGTAAATTCTTTGTGATTTTGTGGAGTTCTAGCATGTCATCTTTGGATTTAGGCTGAGTTTTATAGTGCATTGCTTTTAAAAGAAACAAACCCTTTTTTTTCCTCATAAGCATTTTCATTCCCATGTGAGTTTAAAATCTAAGTAAAAACTCATAAAGGATTTTTATACCAGCAAAAAATGTTAGAACATAATCTATTTGAAATCACACACAGAAAGATTAGCCAAGACAAATGTATGCATGTATTTTTAGAAAGGAGAAATAAGTGGGAAGCTCTTAGCACTTCTTTTTGTATGTCTTAGCGAAAGAAGAAATTACATAAGAAAACTCATGAATGTTCTATCTGGATTATTAGAAAGAAGACTTTATAAAGGCTCATCCTAGAATAGATTTTTCTCACATACTTTTCTTACTACATTTAAGCATAAGAACACAAGGACAGGAAAATTCATTTTAAATGTATGTAAGCAGAGAAATCAAGGGGCGTATCTGAAAAGCATATTACCTTGAGAAAAGTTTATAAATTTAGATAAATGAAGTTTTAGAAATTATAACTTTGAATTGGCATCAAAACAGATATTATGTATTTCAGGGACTACTGTAGTATGATATCAAAAATCAATAAAGAGGGCTGGAGGGATGACTCAGCAGTTAGGTCTGCTGCCTGTGCAAGCCTGAGAGCCTGAGAGGGCCTGACACCTCTGGAAGCCACATGTGGACATGACCATGATTTCTGAATATCCAGTCCAGTAGGGAGCACAGATGGAGAATCGCTGAGGCTCACAAACAGAAAATTCCAGAGTGTCAGTGAGAGACTGTCCCAAGGTAAAACAGGTGGGTGAGCATGGTAGGGGACACCTGATGTTCTTCTCTGGTCATCAAGGGCAAGTGCACAGGACACAGCATCGGTAATATATGACATGTATATGAAGCACGCATACTCCACACATATACTCCGCATGACTCATACTACATACAAGCAAAAAACATTAAATCAGAAATAAAGAAATGACTGTGTTTCTAGAGAACCTGAAAAACCAACATGTGTATGCATCCTTATTTTTTTATAAAGGACAAATCTTATGCTTATGGAGAAGTCAATTTAACTTTGATTCCTGGGAATTAGTCACAAGGCACTTTGTGATTCCCTCATTATGGGCTCCAATCAACATTGCTCTGCAGAAAGAAGATTATGTTTAAATGTGATGAAGTAAAAATGCATAGCAAAATGCAAGTGTAGGTGCACTGCTGAGGATTTCGTTTCCACCTGCCTGCTTTCTCAGCAAACCAGGATCCATTGAAACCACAGGCTAAGGCAGCCACTCTTTAAAGGTTAGTTTGAAATTCCTTTTGCATTCTTTAATTTTAAGACTTTAATGACACTTTATTTATATGTAATATATAATATTTATTGTACTAGACAAGATGAAAAAAGTTGTAAAACACAAACATGTACAGGTAATATATATATATATATATATATATATATATATATATATATATATATATCAAGTGGTCCTCATAAGACTCCACTGTTTGCTCCTGAGTGATTAATAAAGGCAAATAAGCTCCTGAAATTACAATGAAATTAGGCCAGGTCCTCAGGTCTCAGGCTGCCACTCGTCCCCACAGTATGGATTGGGAGCCTTTTCACCAGCCACCAGCCAAAGGCTAATCAGATGTGTTGGTGAGGGGAACCACAGGTGACTCACAAAAATGCTGCATTAGCACCTCTCAGGTGTAAACTCTGTCTCACTGAAAGTTAAAATATCTCTCTTACAGATTCTTAGATAGTATCATCAGGCCTATAATTTTCATTTAAGAAGTAAAGTATCATTTGAAAAGTAAAGAATGGGAGAGAAGGATTTGACAAACATTTACTAATTGCCAACAATAAATACAAGGCACTGGAGAGACAAGAGAGACCTAAGCATGCACGGCTGTCCCTGAGGTATTCACAGTCAAGGAGAAGAGATCACATATATAGGCTCCAGCATAGTACAGAGCAAAATTTACAGACAACTCAAGGGAATGGAAAAGTTATTTCTTCCAAGCCATTTCAGGAAATTTCCACAAAAGAGGTGACATTTATGACCAGGTGTGTAGAAAGAGTGCATTACAGGCAGGAGCAGCAAGCAGCGGGTTTAGAGGCATGTGTCATGGGCAGAGGTTGAGTCTACTTAGAAACATGTGCAAGAGCATAACTTCCAGAAAGGATTGCTCTGTAGCAGGCTCCACAGGAAAAGTAGCAAGAGAGGAGTGGAGTAAACACATGTTGAAGAGGTTAGATCTTACTGCAGAAAGTCAAAATACATTTTAAAAAATATTTTTGATTATTTATTGGCAAAGAAGAGAATATGGGTGTGCCAGGGCGTCTTGCCACTGCAAAGGAGCCCCAGACACCATGCTGTCTGGCTTTACAAGCAAGTGCCTTGAACCACTGAGTCATCTCTCCAGCCTCCAAACGAGTGCATATTAATGAAGGTGTGATTTGGTCTGTGTTTCAGAATCTTAGGTTTGGGACCTAATAAATTATATACTAACTTTTATGCCTCAACATCCTCAAATGCAGAGTTGAAGCAGTGACAGAATGATGCAAGTATTTGAAAGAATAGAATCAAATAAAATAAAACATTAATGCATCACAAATTAGCAATACATATTAGTTGCCACTATAGATTCATAAAGTCATAGGAATGTGGCAACACTGGAACAGAATTGAGAAATCTACACAGAACAGAATTCACAGATATTTATAAATAAATATTTATTTATGTATACACAAGGAGAGAGTATTGTGTGTATTGGTATGCTGGGGCCTCTTGCTGCTACAAACCAACTCCAGAAGCATGTGCCACTTTGTGCATCTGGCTTTGTCAATATTGGGTAATCAAACTCAGGGCATCAGACTTTATAAGCAAACGACTTTAACCACTGAGAAATCTCCCCAACCCAGAATTCAGAGATGTTTGGGGGAAAATATTGGTTGGTGGTGAGAAAGAGAGATTATTTTAAGTGATTGTAGATTTGAGAATCCAGAGCAATGTTAGTTGATAGGTATTAAGAAGGGAAGAAAGGGCACACAAAGACGACAGAGGAAATAAGATTTATTTTCACACAATTTTTTAATGGTAGAAAATACTTTACCATAGGTACCTCACATAATGTGAAGGTGTGATATGTGTAACTGATTGATTCGATGATGGAAAGTATCCAGAAAGTTTTAAGAAACAAGAAGAAATATGTCATTTCTCTTAAATGTCACAGACTAACTCAATGGAAGAAAAAGGTACCTGAGCCTCTGACAAAAAAAAAATGCAATATCTCCTTAAATTCTAGTGCTCTGTGAGATATAGGGTGACATCAGTAGGTATAATTTAAGATAAAATCTGAGCCAAGTTATTGTTTCTTTAGCATAAAAATTGGAAAATTGTCAATGTAACGGAACAAGGAGAAGCAGTGCTAAGGTGAAGGCAGAGAGACTCCATCTAAATACATTTCTTTTATGACAGGTTCCATTGGTGATTTGGTGAGGCTGAAGCTCTATTTATCTAATGGGCTAATTAAGAGAAGCATGGATTCTCTAAAAGGTGCCAAAACCTTCTCATTGATCTATCAGCACCTGAAAAGAGCTGAGCACAAATCAAGAAAAAGCAAGACACTACCTTGAAAAAACAAACAAACAAAATATAGAATGAGATAGTGCTTTTATAAGGAGGAAAATAAACAGTGTGGGGTGACAAGTCCTCAATATCAAAGGTGTATTTAAGACAAATGTTCTTTGTACTGTGTTTATGTTCACCATTTTAAAGTACATGGAAAAATCCAAAATAAAACAATTACTTGGAGAAAGGTCCTAATCTCATAATGTGTGGAAAAAGATAAAAGGATAAAACAGAAGAATTTGTGTTACAAAGGTATTTCTGAAAGATTTGTATCTTAAGGACAAGGAAGCGGTAAAGGGAAGGGAGGAAGAGTCCTCCAGGAAAGGAAAACAGCTCACAAGCGTAACCAAGGAACTGCATGGGGGTGTTCATAGGACACATGTCGATTCAATTCAGTCTTCACCTTCAGATACCGGTCAGGTTTGATGAAGCTGATCAAGCTGATCCTGGGTTGATGAAATTCGATGCCTTCCCCAGCTCAGTGGGCCACTTCTCTGTCCCCATGCTGACATGTTGCTTGGCTTCAGAGAGAACTGCTTACACTCCCAGAATTAAGGGTCTAATAAATCCAAGGCTGGTCTTGGGACTTACAGGAGGTCACGTGGTATGTTTTGAAAATCAATTTCATCTGTTCTCTTACTGAACTACCATTGAACTACCATTGTGCTTAAAATGGAAATTTGATTTTTTATTTCCTTGATGAACGAAAAAGGATACCTACCACCCAAGGGTGTTAGTGTCCTACCTCAGAAACCGCAGTGTCTTGGGATAGAAATAGTCCTTCATACTTATTCCTCCCTCGGTCTACAACACATGCACACAAGCCCTCTTTGCTAGTAAGCCTTCCTTGGGGTTATAAAATGGGTGAGATCTTTCTGAGATCTAAATATAAAGGAACGCAATTTTAACATATTGTGTCATTAAGAAGTTTAGGAGCTTTTAGACACAATCTGGAGGTAGTGGAAAATTAGATGCAGTGTTGCATTAGACATGTTTTTAGTATTTTCTTCTTTTTGTAAAAGCTGTAATTTTCAGAGTTTAGAACCAATTTAATGTCCCTGGAGTTACAGCTTTTTTGTATCCATTGTCCATTAGGTGAATTACTAAGCCAAGAATGGAATCCATTTATAATGTATAAAATACTGTGAAATGTCTTAAAAACAGTCTTTGCAGGAGGAAAAAAAGCATTGGGAGTCCATTAAATTTGAAGACAGTGAGTTCTGAGGTTCTTATAATCATATAATGGTTTTTTGTGCTTTGATAATATGATACATATTGGAAGATTTATTTAAAAGTTTGAATTCAATGAAAATTATATAGAATGAAGGCAAAATGCATTATTTTTGACATTTTAGATAGCTTTTAAAATGGAGTGTATTGTCTAAAAAGCACTTTAATAATATGCATTATATTTTAATAACAATTAATGATGCTAAAATGCTACTAAAGGCTAATCAATAATGATGTCACTGTTTCTGGAATTTAATAGGCTGAGATTTAATTTATAAATTCTTCCTTCAAAAAGAATTATAAAACTTATGGTGAATTGGTCTACTCAGGATCTTTATAAGATGCATATGGCATGTGTGTATATGTGTGAGCATATGTGTGTTACATGTACACAGATTCTAACCAATGATATGATGATGATTTGTGTGTGTTTGTGTATACAAGACATTTGGAGCTATGAGACCCCCAAAGTACAATTAAGGTTTTACTAAACTTTCATATAGTAAAAGAAATTTTCAAGAATAGAAACTGATATAAAATTCTAGTTTATTCAAAAAATAAGACAGGCATGGTGACCCAAACCTTTAGTCCCAGCATTTGGGAGGATCAGCAAGAGCTTGATGCCACCATGAGACTAGAGAGTGATTTCCAGGTCAACCTGGGCTACAGATAGACCCTGCCTCAAAAATAATAATAATAATAATAAAATCACATCAATTATTAATATTATTTTAATTACAATGTTGTCCCCAGAGTATGTCTCAGGAAACACATAGCAGCTGCCCAGGCTCTAAAGTGTCTCAGGCCTCTCTCTGGAGCCTCCACCCTACATTATCATGAAATGGACATTCACATTGGTCAAAACCAGGTGACTGGCAGAGACATCATAAAGTTACCCAAACAATAATTCTTTGTGCTCTTAAAGATGAGTTGATGGCATTATATACTATGGTTGAAATATCATCTTTATGAAAAACTCAGCACAAGATTTGTTTTGCCTTGAAAGCAGAGGAATGTTACATTTTTTAATGATAATTCTTAGAGAAATTGTTACAAGCAGGTTTTCCAACTCTGACTTCTGACTGAGGTGCTGATTTCCTGTGGATGGCAAGGGTTTACTCTATATTAATTAGGTTTCTTTTTTCTTTTTTTTTCTTTTTCCAGCTTCAAGATACAGATATCCCAGATTGTGGCTGCAATGAATGTAAGTTAGTGTTCTGCTCATGGAAGAGTCTGCAAGTAGAAAAAACAATGTGATACCACCTTGATAGGATGGAGCCCACTTCTTCCTCTGTGTTTCACTGGCATATTTATCCTTTGAGTTAGCTGACAGCTATGGCATTGTACCTGGGACAAAAGAGAGAGAAGGCACAGTGCTATTCCAGCAGCTTGCTCCTTGTTAAGAAACAAATATTTCTCTACAAGTAGCACCATATGCTGCCCATGGTCAGGAAGCTGTCATAAGACCCTACCCTATAATGGCTGGAAAGATTCATTTTCTTTTGGAACTGTAGAGCGGTAGAGTGGGGAGATGAGAAAATATTGGGACAGCATTGGTTTACCAATCTACTAATCAACAACATCCAGTTAAATGTTATTCTTTCCTATTCTTTCTTTTTTTGGCCAATATACACATTGTGACTATTACATTAAACTATACAAAATTCCTAACATTTTAAATTTATAAAAATGGTAATTTTATGTGACTTAACTCATGTTTGCTGATCGAGTTAGCTGTCATCGCTAAATAATTCAGAAAATAAGTTATAAATATTTAATGTTGAAAATACTATGAAGCCCATTTTAATTCAATGTTATTTTTGAAAATAATCTAAATTTGAGTCAGTATGGGAAAAGGTAAGTGAATAATGAAGTGGTTGAACTTAATGAGACTCTGAAATACCACAACAAATTAGCTAATGCAGGAAACCATAAACAGTGTGATCCAGGTGAAATTGAAGAAAACAACTTGGTTACTGTGGGTGGATCCCTGTATATAGACATGATGCTAACTAGATTAGATTCTGGAGGAGAAAGAAAGATCAATCAGAGCTACAACAAATATGCTTTAAAGGACATGAAACATGTTGTTTGTACCCGGTGCTGACAAACCTCCACACTGAATTGGCATTTGATCTATACCACTTGTTGATTTCTGTCATTTACATTAATTACATTTATGTAATTACTTCATAATATATGAAGGCATTTTTCATTCATCACCCCTTCAATACTCAAACTGACCCAGTGAGTTTGTTTTGCCTTTATGACTATCTGAGACTTTCACAATTGTTACAAACATGGGGAAGTTTAAGTGGTTTGCCAACGGGCTCATGAGTTACTTCTGGATTAGAGCCTAAGTTTCTGTACTCCCTTGCAGTTTTGGACAGAACTCTCCAAATAAGAGTCAGAGAACAAGAAAAAGACCTAATTTTTAAAGTAGACCATCGCTATATCTTCCTGGTAATTCAGAGTACAGAGCATTGCAATAAGTGTGCAAAAGCACACTTGCTTCTAAAAGAGAAACCACATTACCTCAGCTACCTATTGGGATACCAATAGATAGGGTTTAGGATTGCATAGAGCTTACAAAGTGCAAGGGAGGGGAGGGCTTTACATAGAGGGGCTATTCTGAGTGTGCATCACACAATTTCTTCCTCCACTAACTCTCTAACCTACCATTCTCCTATGCACCCATAGATCCAGTGTTTATTTCTAGTAAGCACCTGGACCTATCTTCTATAAAAGCCATTTGATAAATAAGGGCTCCCTATTATCTTTGTGCCAGTAACTAAAAACAAACTTACTGGGGGCCAAGTTATTAGAAGTTTTACAAAAGTAGTCAGCCAGGGAATTTCGTTTGTTTATTTGACAAGTAAGAAGAAATCAGATGCCTTAGCTCTGCTGACCACATTTCTATCTCAGTTGAATATTTTACTTTTGCAGTCTTGTTTGATATATAATGCAGATTTGTGTAAGGATAGTCAATGTGCTAGTTTTAAGCTATGTTTTACCTTGTCTTTGAATTTTAGTCACCAGGACAGATTCTTTCCTGTCCATATGTGAAAATGTGTGTAGGCCAGTGATTCTTAGGTATTAGAAGCTCCAGTTGTCACATTTATACCTACAGTGTCAATTCAGAAATTCAATTTTTTTTATATTTTTATTATGAATAAGTATACACATTGAATTAGCAAATCTTGTGAATGTGTCCCCATTTCCCTCTTCTCTGATCCCTACCCACTGGGGTATTTCTTCAGTGCGCATACTGGATCTGTCCATAGTTTAGGGGGTTATGAACTGTACCAGAGGTAGGCAGTTTTTTCTTTTCTTCCCCCTTTGTGTATTGTTGCTGAAGGGGGCGATGTCTCTGGATATTCTCTCCCACCATGGCTCTTACATTCTTTCTACCCCCTCTTCTGCTCAGTTCCCTGAGTCATAGGGGGTGAGTTTTGAGTCTGCTTTATTGTTGAGATCTTAAGTATCTCTGGATCTTTGCACTGGGTTGTGTTGGGTATCGTTGGTGTCTGTCTCCATTGACCTTTCATGGGTTATCAGACTTGCTGTGGTGATTGGTCTCCTGTTTGTCTCATCATTTTCTTGTGGGTTTCATTTGAGCCCTGTGTGAAGGCTAAGGACAGTTTGTCTCCTGCTGGAATGTCAGCAATCATCCAATGGCTTGTTGGTGGAATTGAGTTGTCCCTGGCTCTCTCAGTACCTTCTGAAAAATACAAACAGAATCTCCATTGGAGAGTGAGATCAATATAGGTTAAATGAGACAACATTGCTATTTTGGGTAGCTCCTAATGTGTGTAGCCTCTCTGTAGCTTTCTGGTACTGGGAATTTCCCCGAGGAGCCTGAGATCAAATCTAGAGAAATTTTGAAATTCACTTCTTCAGTCCGGTCCTACTTGCACTGAAAATCTTCCTGAGAGTGGGCCCATCAGTTACTTCCTGCTACATAACAAATGGTCCCCAAAGAGGGACTTTTAGTAATAATTATTCTTTCCCAATTCTATGCAACAGCCTTCCAAGGTAGGTTTAGTAATGTGGCTTTTCACTGATCTTATGGGTCAGCGAGTGGTCAATGGCCTCATTCACATATGTGGTCATTCACAAACTATTGTCTAGGACCCTGTGATACACACTTCTTACCATGTATCTAACAGGATGACTTGGTCTGGTTTCAAAGGTGTTGCTCACAAGATTTAAGAGTAAGATCGAGCAGGCCACAAGTGTGCCAATGCTTAAATATTTCTTAGGTTTATGCAAAGCGAGCTAACTAATGGATCTAGATAGAAGATAGAGTTAAGTCAGCTGTACCTTTTGAAAAAAGCATTCCTAACATCAACTTTCATTGCATATGTCAAGGCTGAGGAAGCTATGTACAAATCTTAAAATCTCCTTTAAGAATTTAAACTTGTTTAATTTTTTTTTCCTTATATATAATCTCTGCTTCTCTGCTCACTTTTCATTATGTGAGGGATTTAGAAAAGGGGGAGCAGAGAAAGGTTGAGGTCATATTTGGAACTCTCTTATGCTGCTTCTGCCTGAGTATGCTGGAATACTTTAAGTTGACCCTTGTGCAGGAGACAGTCATGGTTTGCTTCATGGTTCCCTTCACTAGAGATCTCTCTCAACCTTGACTTTGGCTGAATGTGCTGGTAGATCAGACAGTTGTTTATAATTGACACCCAAAAAATCCAACATTATTCTTCATGACTCTCAAACAAGACAAATATCACCCGACAAATGCTCTTCAGGTCATGGCTCATTATTACCATTGATGACTTCAGACTTGCAAGAATTTCAGCACAGCAAAAAGCCTCCTAGACCCACAAGCAAAGCCTTTCTCTTGCCTGCTGCATTACCTGGTTGGTGTCTGACTCTGTCTTCAGTCTGTTAGTGTTCCTAGTCATAAGACCAATGCCAAGGCTTTGTCTCTCCCACTGGAACATATTTGCAAACTTTTTGTTTATCCATCCAGTCCTGAAATGAGAAAGGGACATTTCAGTTCAAAGGATGGAAATGGGATTTTTTCAGCCAAGGGAAACTCTGTCTAAGGAATTCTTTCCACTAATATGTTCTCTTTAATTTTCTTGTCCTGATTTCTGCTTATCTTCGGTGTGATGTAGAGATACAGAAGTCACAGGATGGATTCCATTTGTAAATTGTGCATAAGGCGTGGGCATGGGTGGGAAGCTTTTATTCCTTTAGAAAATCTACTTATTGAATATGGAGGGCAGATAGTGGTGTCCAATGAAAAAAAAATTGAAACAGAAAAGATTTTATTCTAGTAGAGAAAAAAGGAAGGAATGGAGTGAGGGGAGGATGAGGAAAAGAGAAAGGAAGGAAAGAATGAAGAATGACAGATGGACAGGAAGGAAGGGAAGGAGGGAAGAAGAAAGGAAGGAAGAAAAAAGAAGGAAGAAAGGAAGAAGAAAGAAAGAAAGAAAGAAAGGAAGGAAGGAAGAAGGGTGGAAGAAGAGAGTTCACTTTTTAAGTATGTTACTCTAGATTTCTCTCATCTCTATTTTCTAATGTCGATTTCTGATCATAGTAAAGAAGGTAATTATACAACATAATTTATAGACTGCCATTTTAATGTTAAAACCCTTTATTTTCTAAGATGAAACATATCCTAACCTCTTTTTATATGACACTAACCACAAAACTGACAAACTGGAAAATTCCTTCATTTGAACAGCTCATAGGCATCAACTTGCAGCATTCTGAAAGGACTACTTATGGATGCCCAGTCAGTCACACAAGAAAACCTAAGGAAAATTGCAAGAAAACTCATGTGAAGTTAAATTGGCAATCAGCTCTAGCAGTGCTTATGGCAGAGCTGCCTATTGGGTAAATAATATGCATTTTATAAAAACATTCATAAATGTAAATTCACACAAGAGACTGAAATGGCTCCTTAGGGTTAAATGAAATACATATTAAAAACACTTATGAATAGTAAATAGCATGCACTTCTAAAATGTACTCGATGTGTATTTACATAATAGCCTGTAAGAGTTCCAATGTCAAGTAAATAATACCGTAGTTGCCTTTAAAAGTCTTTAATTAGCTGCAGTATTTGCAAAGTACATTGTAATGGATTTCTGGTTTGTGTTAGCACTCCACTCACTTCCTTTTTCTTTTCTTCCTTGGTTTCAAATACATATGTACTTATGAAAATGACTTCAAATTGGCATTGAAAAGAAACCACCTATCTAGGTAGAATGGTCTTGAATGGTTTCACTTGTGTGAAACGGAAACTTTTAAAGTGAGATGGTGATATCACGCTGATCCGGTGCCCATAAAGAACATCTTATAAATGAAAACAAGTAAACAAAAGAGAGAGCCTGTGGTGGGACTGGGGTGTTGATGGGGCTGCCAGTTGTGGGCAAAGTATACTTTGTGGACCTGAACTGGTATTTCAGGCCTTTCCTGTCTTGTGGGGCCTGATATGTCTCAGATCCAGTTACTGTTCCTACTCTTGATCACAGGATTCTGATCTGCTATAAGCTATGATACCCAGTCATCAACTAATTTCTGGCTCGGTTAGACCAATAGGAGGTAGCAGCTAGAGGTTAGAAAGCAATATTTCTTCTCTGCTTTAGGCATGTGCCCACCAATAGCTATGGTACCTTACACCTTTGCCTACTCCACAGGTCCTCTGTGGTTCCAGAATCAATCCGGAGCCCAGGATCCTGGGCTCTCATCACTCAGCATCCTCCCCTCAGTTCTCAAGCTGCTTCCTACAATGGCTAATGTGTTCATCAATCATTCTGGCTCCTGGAAAACTATGCCCATGATAAAATACCCTGGTGTGCTAAATCTTGTTTCTTGTCCCCTTTCCTATTTCCCCAACACAATGTCTCCTGTGATCGCATCATCTCCTAACACTTGACTGATGTTCAAGCATTTTCAGAAGGAAGAAAGACCATAGTGGTTCCATGTAAATAAAATAGAGATAGTCCCGGAAGTCTAGAAGCAATTGCTGAAAACGTAACAGGCTGGCTCCAGAAATCTCATCCATACATACAATGGCTGTTGTATTTGATCAATTTTATTCATGCCCTTTAGAGGGTCCTAGCTGTAAGACTTGCTCCTTTGTTTAAATCACCACTCTGGCCCATGCACTTGTAATAGAAAATGCATGGGGTGAAACATAAAATGAAGTGTGTACCCTGACTAGCAGTATTCCATTTCTGTTTTCAGACTCCTGACTCCTTATGAGCCCTACAGAGCAGGACTATTGCTTTCCATATCCTGTCGTTTCTCTGGGATACTTCCCACCATCATGATCTTCATGTCCCTGGTCTTGGATTTCATATTCCTATGAGTCCTGCCTTGACATTGTCTACCTCACCAGCCTTTATTCTCTGTAATCAGCTTTCAACCCCATGGATCTTGTCTGTCCCTGGCCTTCCATTCTTGTCATGAGGTGAGTATAGAACTTAAAGAGCTGCTACTAGAAACACGTTGTTTTGAAAACTTTCACAATTGTATTTTCAATATTATTTTTTAATAATGTAAAATTTTATTCAAATAACCCATGTTTTATTTAATATTTATATCAAACATCACCATGGCTAGGTAGAGAGAATGGGTGAAAACACAGAGTCCTTAACAGGAGCAAAGCAATGCTTTAAAGGCTTTAATTCATTTGCCCTTATGTTACCATTGTCTCCTAATCTCCTATATTTGATTGACTATAAGTGAGAACAGTGTTCTAGGAGGAACATGCTACATCTAAAAGAGGTAGGAGGTGGGGACAGATGGGGGAAGACACTAAAAATGACTTTCTTAACTCACTGTATTGCTTGGAGCTAAGAATTATCCTACTAGCAGTGTGGCCCCAGATTTCTGGAATTGGGGTGGCTCAGGAAAATCATGAAGTCTGTGAATTCATCCATATTCATGAGGAATCTGCTCTTCACTAGTTATTGCCAGCTGGATGTGGTGTTATAGGCCTCTGAGCCCAGCACTTGGAGGTGTAGGCAGGAGGATTATGAGTAGAGGGTCATCCTTAGCTATGTGGTAAATTAAGGCCAGCCTAGGCTACGTAAGACTCTGTCTTAACCAACCAACCAACCAAACAAACAAACAAACAAGCTACAGACATAAACCCTGGGCATAAATGGAAGGAAAATACACTAGGTTTATTTGTTTCTGAAAACTCTAATCCTATGGTGGGGCAGGGGAAGATTGTAGATGAACATTAACCAAATAAACAATCATAAAGCACAATTTTAGAAAATAGTAAATGCCATGGCATTAATCAAAGAGAAAAGAGACAGGAGAGTAATCAAGGAACAATGAGATATTGGTTGAAGATTGGGAGAACCTGGGAATGCATTACACGCATGGCAGGGAGAGGCCAGACAGAGAGTTTCTAGAGGAGGAAAAACACCACAAAGATGCTGATTTCAGGGGCTGGGCACATGGCTCAGTGGTAAAAGTACTATGAAGATCTGAGTGAAGATGTCTAGAACCCATGTAAAATCTGGGTGCAGAGGCATGCATTTGTAATTCCAGCCTTCCTTTTTATTGATATCTTCCATAATTATAGACCATAAACCATTATGATTCCCTCCTCCCCTCCCTCATATCTCTTCCCCCTCTCAATTAGTCTCTGTTTTGTTTTTGTGTCATCATCTTTTCCTCCCACTATGTGTAGGTATTATCAGGCACTGCAAAATCATGAATATCAAGGCTATTTTGGGTCTGGAAGTTTGTGTTGTAAGCAGTCCTACCCTTCTTTTGGCTCCTACAATCTTCCACAATAGACCCTGGACCTTGGGGAAATGTCCCAGACTGAACACTCTCTCACACTGTCACTTCTTCCCAGCACTGTGGTGTCTTTTGAGTTATGGTGTCTTTTGAGTTATCCCAGTGGTTACCACCATCTGAAAAAGAGAATCTTCTCTAGCCCAAATTGAGTAGGATTATTATATTGGTTTGTTCATTTTTTTAAAGTGCTTAAAAGGCAATTTGTTGGGCTTAATATATGTATTTAGCCAGGCAGCAGGTGTTACTCCCCAAGGACTCATGACTTCCCCCATCATAGGCTTTTTACTAAGTCTTCAGTTCCAAGCATGTATTCCCTCCTGTGGAGCAGAGCTCCAGTCCAATTAGAGAGCAATTGGTTTCTCCCACAACAATATGATGGCATCAGCAGGAGAATACAAGATCATGAGCCAGCTAACCTGGCCTAAGTACTGGTGAATAAGAGACCCCACCTCAAACATGGGAGAAGGTGAGGTCTGACACCCTAGTATGTGCTCTGATGCCTGTGTGCATGCACACACACACACACACACACACACACAGAGAGAGAGAGAGAGAGAGAGAGAGATTATTTTTAAATGTATTGATTTTAGGCAAATTTTGTCAGGGAGACGGGATCAGGAACAGGCTCTATAGATCTGACATGGGATTTTATTACAGGTTCATTTCAAAAACGCAAGGCTCAGTGAAGTGAACTGACTTGCTGGATTTTACATGGCTGGTTATTTTTTCAGATATGGAAAAGCCAGTCCGGAATTCTAAGTCTGTAGAATTCACCACTTTTATAATTCTTATAATACTCAGATTTATGTATTTTCTGGCTTGACAAAAACAGTCACCCCTGCAAGAATGTCTTGACCCATTTTTAATGTTTCCAGTCTTCAGAGTTCCTGCAGCATCAAATGATCTGATCCTGTTGAATCTGACCGAGCAAAATCTTGGCAGTTCTCAGGAAAAGCACTCCAGAAAAATGCAGACGCTGTTGGGAGGACGAGAAGTCAGGTAAGTACGTGTCAGGTGCCTACTCTGAGTGCTCAGGGGTGCTGTCCTCTGGAGATGCCAGCCTAGTCAAGCTGCAAGTCCAAGGTTATACTGTCCTGTGAATAGTAGAGATGCCCTGGTAATTTTTGCAAAAGAAGATGTGTTAATTCCAATGGCCTGGCTCAAAGCCAGTCCTGGAAATTAGTTTTGTCACATAAATTACAGTTGGACTTCCTATTGGAAATTAGTCCTTGAATTCTTTCCTAAACGTAAAACATCAGTGTACTAGTACTACTCCAATTATCCAGTGTAAGGATTCATTCACTTCCTGGTCCACTCAGCTGCCCCCCCCCCCAAGATGGGTTGCACCTAAGTTTGGCAAAACTCTGAAATTACCCACTATTCTTCCTGTGAAATAAAATGAGGCCAAGACCCATCCTTTTGTGTTTCTATAAATTGGAAACTCACAGCCTCAATACGAGACCCTGCCTCACATCATTAGGGCCAATTCATTATGGCTTTTTCTTCCCTTTAAACCCTTTACATAAGAAGACAGGCTGCTAGTGTAATGACTTTCCTCTCGGAATCTGCTCCTGCCCCCTTCCCCACCACACACATACACCATACACTCACATACACAGAGCCCAAGATAGCCATCAAATAATGAATAAATTATGAAGATGTGGTATCTATACACAATGGATTTTTATTCAGCTAGAAAAATGAAATTATATAATTTGCCAAAAATAGATAATACAAGAAAAGATCATATGGGGTGAGGTAACCCAGACTCAGTGTTGCATGTTCTCTCTCATACGTGAATCCTACCTTCACATTTCTAGATTAGTGGGAATAAATTGGAATAAGTATGTGTAGAGGCCAGGAAGCTAAGCAGGGTCATAGTGGCTCCGGGAGAAGTTATGCAGTGAAGTAGTAGAACCCATGAGAAATCAAAGTAGGGGTGTGATAGTGGAAGGAAAGGGTTGAAGCACAGATAAGGATGGAAGGTGTGGGAGGAATGGGGTGCAGGGAAGAGTAATCAGAACCAAGGACAAGCGAATAAGCCATATGGAAGCTCACTACTTGATATGACAAATTGAAATATAATTTTTAAAAAATCATGTTCATATGAAGATCCTCTATATGATTGGATAAAGTTCCTCCCAGAAGCCATGGTATACTGACAAAAAAAAATCCCCCTGCCAAGGATGAGATACCTCCCAGAGAGTTATTGGTCAAGAAGGCCAAAGAGGCCCTAAAACAATTTTGGTTATTATTAAATTATTATTATTACATTATTATTATATTATTTGGTTGTCTATCAAAGCTAGATTTAAGCCCTATCACTGAAGACATCACATACTTTGATTTCAGAGTGTAAAGAAATCAAGCTGGAACTTAGCTGGAAGCTTCCTCCCTAGTGGCGAGCCTTCCTCATGCCAGAAGCTGCCATGCAAGCTACTGGGAAAAAATAGTCATTAACAAACCCACCCGGCTATGGGCCTTGTGTACATTAAAACTGACCTGCAAGCAGGATGGGTCCTCTGGAGCAATGATGGCAGGAGAATTATGGGAGTAACCAACTACTCTCCAACTGGACTTGAGGCCTGCTCTACAGGAGGGAATCAAGCCTAGTACTGTAAACCTTGCTTAAAGTCTGTAGCTAGGGACTTAAGACCTGAGGTGGGGTGCTGGAGGAGGAGGAGGAAGGCATGCTAGTCAGAGAACATGGCAACCTGCCTTCTAAATATCTGTTCCCATTGACTGGTCCTCGTCACAGGCTTGAGCACAGAAGGTCTATTTATGAGAAGGGTAGAAGTGAGTAAAGTGATACATACATAGCAACATTATCAAGAATAAGAGACTAGTGTGTGCTTAGTCCTAAACATGAAATCTAAACTGCATTCTCCAAGGCTTAAGGTACCGTGCAGAAACTTGAGTTTACATCTCACAAAACCACATAAAAGCCAGGTGTAATGTCACACACGTGTAATGCCAGAGCAAGGGAAGCAGAGAGGAGGATCCTCTGTTTGCTCTCTAGATTGTCTAGCTTCTTGGGTAAGCTCTGGGTCAGGGAGAGGCCCTGTCTCAAAAAATAAGATGGAGCCGGTTGTGGTGGTGCACGCCTTTAATCCCAGCACTCGGGAGACCGAGGTAGGAGGATCACTGTGAGTTCAAGGCCACCCTGAGACTACATAATGAATTCCAGGTCAGCCTGGACTAGAGCGAGACCCTACCTCTGAAAAACACAAACAAACAAACAAAAAAGATGGATAGTGTTTTAGGAAGACTCCCACTATTGACCTCCACATACATGCACATACATACATATGTACATACATACACACACATATATATATTCACATGAATGTGAGCATGCAAAACATATGCACATGCCATATAGATACATGCAAAACAAAACAGGAAATAACCTTTTATAACAATATTTATCTGGTAAATATCTTTACTCTCGTCTTGGGCTCATTATTCCAGGCATAAGAATGATAGAATCTGTTTGATGGCATCAGTCAATACTTTAAAGCAATGTTAAACAATCATTTTTCACTTACAGAAAATACCCATGGAATTCCTTAATTTCTATTAGCATCTACAAAGATAATTATATAAATTCTTTTTTAGGCAAAAATGTAGATAAGAGTTTCTTTATCTGAAACATTCCTGCATTTATAAAAAAAATCCACTTGTTCACAGTGCATTATTTTTCAATGTACTTTTGGATTCTATTTGATAGTACTTCATTTAAAATTTTTTGCAGTGATATACATCTTAGATTAGTTTACAGATTGCGTGTGTGTATGCCAATTTTAACAATTCTAAAGCCAGCATCTAATTTAATGAGGAAACAGAAAAAAAATATTTTTTTCTTAAAGTCAAGAAAAAGAGGGCACTACCTACCATGATTACTATATAAATAATACTACTAAAATAAAATAACTACTGTATAAAGTTATAAAAAAACTTTAAAATGTATATTTGTACATGATATGAAAAAAGACTGGAAAATCTTTGAGAATAAGGAACAAAGTTAGCACAAACAATAAGCAAATTATAAGGTGATAAAATACTAAATAAACAAAAAAAAATCACCAATATTAGCATGTACATACTACCAGCACTTAGACGATATAATGAAATAAAAATAACATGCAGCGACATAACATTTAGAAATAAAGTTAATATGAAATATATAAAAGTGATAAGAGATAATTTTCAAAATATCTTTGAAAGATGAAAAATTATCCCTTAATGAATACAAGACTTATCTTGTTTATTTTGTGTGGGGCAGTAGGAGGATCTCCCCAAGTTTGCATTTATTTTTAGTATCACCTTGAAGCCACACATATATTTGTTTTGTTTCATTTTGTAACAAGACAAATTGGATATAAAATTTACATGGAAAATAGATGTGAAAAATCTCTTAGAAATATATCTAAAAACAAAGAAGGAGTAATGAGAAAAACTAACCATGTCAGGTGCTAAAACATACTATAATGCCCCCATCATTAAGAGCATGTTATTGATGTATGAGTGGACAAAATTGATAATAGGAAACATGCAAGAAGATATAGAAATGAACCAATTCTATTTAGTATTGATGAATGTGTCATCTGAATATATTGAAAAAAAAATAAAGCTACACCCACACCTCATACCATACTAATTATCAAATTTTTAAATGTAGAAAAATTACTATAAAAGTACTACCAGAAAACATCAATAAATTTCCTTATAACCCATATGTTAAGAAATCTTTTCTACTTAACATCTATCAAACAAATGGATGTTCAAAAATAACAGAAACAATAAGGCAAATAATAGATTCAATGACATGGAAAAGAAAGAAATTAGCAAGCAAACCCAAAAGACAAGGGAAGTGGTAGAAGACATGTCCCCTAGGGCCTGCTTATTTCTAAGGCCTTCAGTATAAACACACAACATGCCACCACAATTATTCAGTGTTTGGAATATTGATACAGGATTGGGTTTCCATAATGATGGCAGTGAGAGGCTGGACTCTGGGCTTAGAACTCCCAAGCTCTCAAGTATCAAGTTCTTGTTCATATTTAGCAAATAACTGAAAATGAAGACACAGATGATGGTAAATTATGAGATTTATTTTAGGGAGAGTTGAAGTAAAGGGGGTAGAAAAAGCAGGAAAGTACCCAAGCCAAGTGGAGTTCTGAGTATGCAGGATCTTGATTAGTTGCTGAAATTAGGAAAAGTACCTATTGAGAAAGGGCCCCCCCATGGCTACTGAGCCAGTGAAAAGTTGAGAAGAATCAGAAAGCTCCTGCAGCCTACAGCTGTCTTGGATGAGAGTGATTTAAACTGGAGTTCTATGCTCACCAGGACTGAGTGGCATCTATGCTTCTTTGGGCCTGTCCTGAGCTGACTACATATATAAAATAGGAACTTTGCTCCTAATTCTTATCAATATCATGCTTGAAGATAGATTTTGCTGATAGAAGAATGAAGAAACATAAGGAACATGCCCAGAGGACTTCCAAAGAATTAGGAATGCTTCATTTCTAAATAGGTGTTTGGTTTCTTGTATTTCTATCAACTCTATACATACATTTTCATTGTATTTTTTTTGAAGCTATGATAATGTCAACAGCTTTCTATTTCCTGCCTCTTAATGAATTACAGCTATATTTTTGATTGCCTATTACTCAGATATTCAACTGTTTTTCAAATGATTAATAAAAACCCTATTATTAAAGATTAACTTAAAATGTAAAATATAAAGAATATAAGGTATAAAACGATATAAATAATTCTGATTCTTCAAAGTTTTCCTTCTGTATAAAAATAATTGAAAGGACAGCTCAAATACTTTGCCACACTATCCATATTGGGTACAATGACTATGTATGTCTTCTGTAATTGATAAAATACAGTATCTATAACAACACTAAGAAAAGTAAGTAGTACCACAGAACTGAAGAGCAAATTGATTCTTATTAGAATTTGTCTTCTAAAAACAAGTGGGATTTCAGCATCTCACCTTCACTCTAAGATCCCTAGTTTAAAAAAAAAGAGTAAGAAACATAACCTATTTTAAAATGACTTCCACTTGAAAGAGTTCTTCGAAAATATATTCTGTTTCATCATCCCAAGCTTTCTCTTAGGTCAGCAGAGCAGAAAATGTACTGATGGGTGATTTGATAAAAACTCATCATTATTGGACCCCTGTTGGTTTCCAAACACATTCCCAGGACTTTATATGATCTCATTATTCCTCTCAGCATTCCTAGGAAGTAGGTGGCATTTTCCCATTTTAAGCATGAAGAAATTGAGGATTAAAGAGGTTAAGAGCTGCGCCTTGGGTCACACAGCTGCTAAATAACAGAGCCTTATATAACAGAATAACAGAATTTGAATCTTAATCTGAAGCCAAAATTGATGGTCCTTATAAGCCCAAGATTCCCAGGCCTGCATTTTCTCTGCAACATGCTGCCTCCCTGTGGTGCCTAGATAATGCTCTTAGAAGCATCGCTAATAGTTGTTTTGACACCTCTTCAAAGAGAATTTTCTTCCAACTAAACATTCTTGGTTCACTGAAGGGCTTTGTTAACTTCTAGAGCCACATAAAGGGAAGCAGGAAGAGCACCTGCACAGGTATGTCTAACAAGAGCTGTTCAGAATCCCCTCTTCTGTGGACTCTTTGCAATGACACCAGTGAATCAGACCACCCATCTTCTTGCTTCTCCTTTCCTCCCTGGTCACTGTGCTGTGGAGGGTCTTCTTTGCACAGAAGCATCATGAGGAAATTTATATTTTCTACCATCACTGCTTCCTGCTTGTTCTTTGAGATTTTCTTTTTTACATAGCCCTTGACAACATCTGGCTCCATTCCATACCTCAGAACCTATAATTCCTAGTAGAAGAGTTATTTGGGTACTTTCTTTTAGCACTGAGGTATGTGGGGGAAAACAAACACCCACAAGTCCACTCAAATCTCAAAACGTCCATTTTATATCCAATCCAAGGTTCTCTCTCCCATGACCTTTGCAGGACGCCTTCCCTTCTTTGTATCTTCTCTGAAATTAGCACTAGAGATCTGGCCTCAAATAGGAAGTCACAATCTCTTTACGCAAAGCATGTAGTCTTTGGATAGTATTGCGGCACCAACTTTGCCTGGGTTGGCTGTCTGGGTTACTTCCTTCCTTCCTTCACTGGTCCTGATAACAGATATTGGGGTTCAGAGGGCACTTTTGGAGGAGTTCAAGGTTCTGTGTCTTAAAAGAAAGCACTGGTTTATTGGCTTTTTCTTGGCTAAAGTTTCCCTGGGCCTGTAAGAGAGAACCTGTTTTTTGTTGTTATTTTGTTTTGTTTTGTTTTATTCTTTTCCTATCTCCTTAATCACAGAACCATACCAGAGCAGATAAATAAGTGTTTCTGTTCTTACCTATTCCTTTCCTAGGAGAAAAAGGAATGTAAATGAATAGGTCCCTTCCTAGATGCTTGGTTCCACCCAGACACCTGGCCTCAGGAGTCAACTGACCACATAAGCGCCTGTCCAGCAGACTCCCCTAAACCCCCCCAGCCTGAGTCTCTGGGTGGGGCTCTGTATTATCAAGGAACCCCTCTTGCCTTCTTCATTGCTAAGAGCTTTGTATATGTTCCTACTCTTAAGTTCACCATCTCCTGAGCTCTAAGGCCTTTCTAAAATAAATTTTCTTTAAACTTGACCCTCTGGTCTGTGTTTTCTTTTCATCAAAATTCAGAACAAGAAGAAGCTGGAAGGCCACTGACTGAGAGCTTTGTGTAACTATTGATCATCTGGCCCCCTAGCGCCTTAAATATCACCCCACCCAAGACTAAACACCAAAATAAGGCTCTGATGCTCTCAAATCACTAAATGCCCTCATTCTCTGACTCCATTTCCCCAAATTCCCTGTATATGTCTCATACAGAAACTTGGAGGGAGTAACCAGCAATGGTCATTTAATTGTCGCTTCTAATAAGCACTGTAATGTTGTTTTGGAGGATTTCAGTTGCTCTCAGAAGGAGAGGTTGCCCTAGTCTAGAGAATTTGCTTTGGAGCTAAGACTATGAAAGAGTTCCATTTCACACTTTGTTATTTTGGGACTTAGCTTTTTTTTTTTTTTTTTTTTGTCTTAATGAAAAATACAGGTGAATGCTAGAGCACCCTTCTATTACTGGAGTTGTTAAGAGTACCTAGGTCCTGGCTGCCCTGACAAACCAGGTTTGGCCACCCACTCTCAGTAGGCCAATCACACAGAAAAGTAACAAAGAAAAGAAGCAGAGAAGGAATATTTATTCAATGTGGTCACATTGGGAAGATAAAATGTCTAGTGCTTCCCTTACTAGTCCATCTTCATAGTCCTGACATGATGTTCAGATTTCAATAGAAAGGAAGAAGTATATACAAGTAAGCAGGCCTGGTGAGTTTTCTTGGCTCTAGGTTCTCAAGGAAGGTGGTCTGACAAGTTGTCAGAACTGTGTGAAATCACTTCCTGGGAAACAAGTCCATCCTCTGTCTGGCACCAGACTTGATTCAGCCTTTTCTTTCTCTCGGCTTAAGATTCCTAGGGAAATTCCATTTTATTGGGATCCATTATCTCAATAGTCTTATAGCCAAAAGCAGAGGCACAAATGTCTCTCCTTAGTGTATCTTTACTCCCACCAGGACCATTAGACATGGTTATTTGTCACCTAAAAATAATTTTTTTTCAATGAACATTTATGTGATAGGTGCCACAACACACACTACAAAACAACAAACCCTAAGCCTTACCCTTGCTTTCAAAACTCCTGGGTGGACAATTATAGAAAATCAATAAAATATTGAAATTTATTGTGAGCTTGGACTCAATGGTGAAGCACTTGCATAGCAGATATGAGGCCTTAGATACAAATCTTTTAGCATTAAAGAAATAAAAGTAAGGACAAGTTTTTACCTAGCTTATATAACAGCAGACAGAATATTTAATGTTAGCACCATGAAAAACTGCTCTCAGAAATGTTAGTGCTGTGAAGAGTATTACTATCTCAAACAATCGTGATAATGATAATTACAACTAACATATAAAGAAGTAGTGAAATATAGACAATGTACCAATGAGAACTTGGGTCCTCTATGTGTTATCTTGCATCAAAATCACAATCTGCCTTGTAGATAGAAATGCCTATTCCATTTTTACAGCTTGATTTAGAGTGGGTGGACTAGTTACCTTCTCATTGCTGGCACCCAACCAGAATCTGCTGTTGGACAGACAGGGTTTATGTTGGTGTGAATTCCAAGGAGAAATCTCATCATGGTAGGGAAAGCATCAGTGGAGTAGGATAGCTTCTCCTAGGCAGTTTCAGTAAGAGATTGAGGCCCAGAAGGAACCAGGAGATGCCACCCACATGCCATCTCGCTCTGGCACAAGAACGCAACTGGAACTTGTGTCTGACCGAGACTGATCTGCAGCGCCCTGCTGCCCACAGTCTAGCACACTGCCAAGACAGAAAGCCCAAGTGCACTGGCTTTGGGGTACTCTCTTCAAATCTACAAACCAGTAGGGTCTTCTCCTTGCAAACCTGAACTGAACCTATAAAGGTTGTGGCCTTCATATCCCTCCCTCTCTCTCAGCATGACCCTGTTTGTGTGCATGTGTGGTGTGGTGTGTGTGTGTGTGTGTGTGTGTGTGTGTGTGTGTGCGTGCGTGCGTGCGTGCGTGTGTGTGTGTGTGTGTGTGTGTGTGTGTGTGTGACTTTATCCTGTGCTCTTTGAACACACAAGTTTGGCTTCTCTGATTGGGGGTGCAAGAACATAGTACTATTTCTCGGGCGGGGGAAATTTTCTCCTTGCCTCTGCTTTATGGGGTAGCTTCTGACTTTAATTACATGTATAATTTTCCTCTGGTCTTTGAATCTACCATGTGCATGTTTTCTTGGTACTCCAGGTCTACTATGGTGGTGCATTCTCTAACTCTAGGCTTGCTGCCTATAATTTCTTTAAACTCGGGATAACCACAAGTCTAATTCTCTTCATTACTCATTTCTCCTCTGAGTTTCTTGGTCTGTGTTTTGATATTGTTCCTCTCATCTTTAGCATCACAGTTTGCCCTCTTACCTTCCCTCCATGGGAAAACGCATGGCAGATGCCATTCATACTCCTTCTAAATCTCCCCATGTAGACACCTAAGCTCCATCTCCCAAGTGCTTGCGGCTCTAATCTCTCTTTAAAAGCCTCCATTTCTTTTAAATGAACTTCATGAAATCTCCTCCAGTTGCTTGCAGACAGCACCCAAACTTGGAGCTCACAGATCTGAGGGACCCTTCCTGAAACCCCCAAATCTGCATCAGCAGCAGCAGAAGGAAGCAGGAAGCAGTGAGTTCTCTCTGAACTCCCAGGGGATTGGATTTACAAACTTCAAGGTCCATCCCCAATGACACAACTCTCTTGCAAGGTTCCACTTCCCAATGACTCCACCAATTAGAGGTTAAGTATGAGGCTTAATTGCAGGCACGTGAGGCTATGGAGAATATTTTCCTTTTAAACCACCACAGTAAGTGATGAGTTAATGTAACAGATCCACACTCTTTGAAAATATATTTTTAATTTATTTGAGAGAGAGAGAGAGTGCGAGAGAGAAAGAGAGAGAACATGAGCACAGAGAGCCTCTTGTAACTGCAAATGAACTCCAGACACATGTGTCCATCACTTTGTGCAGCTGGCTTTATGTGACTACTGAGGAATGAAACCCCAGGCTTGCTGGCTTTGAACCTTCAACCACTGAACCATCTTATGAGTCCCGATCCTTCCATTCCCACTCAGTCAATGCCACCTCCTGGAACTCATTGTTTGAAGGCCTGTTATGAGAAAGTGTACATGACTTTTGTTCGTAACAGTATCAAAAATAATTCTTAAGGGTAGAAATTCAAAAGAAACTTTGTTCTTCTGGATGAAAGAGGTAAGATTAAACATCTACCCCATGATAGAACCATCTAAAAGATGAGAAGAGAAGGCAGTCTTCATTTGAATCTGCTATGTATGAGGAGAACTTGGGTTCCAGACATTTGCCTTCCGTTGTCTGCTTTTTGTTCCATCAAGCCTGTTGACAGAGTGGTATTTTGGGGAGCTGAGTTTCTGCTCCTCTTGAACTTTGCAAAAAAAATTGAAAATAGCACCAATATTTAGCCAAGAGTTTTCAGAATTAGAAGAGGCTCTTAGAGTGTGTTTTCTTTTAAGAGCAAATGGAATGAGGTAGAATTTGCAATAATGCTTAATAGGAAATAGAACTAAAGAAATAAGACCAACCTCTTAAATGGTAAACATACATCAATGTTAAATTGTATGAATACTGCTTGTTTTCTAAGCTCATTGAAAATAATTTCCCAGAACCTTTTAAAAAGCACATAGGTACTAAATATGACTTCCTTGAAATCCTTTCCACTTGAAAGTTACGAAGGTGCCTTATGCAATGCTGAATCAGTGGAGTGTTCTAAAAGGGTAGGTTCCTCAGCAGAAGGAATGCTGTCAGAGCTAGCTGCAAGTGGATGTTCGAGAGGCACCACTGCCAAAAATGTAATCTGAAGATTTCAACTAGCACAGCCCCAAAGGCCAAACATCAAATGAAATCAGGCTGTGAATCCTGCCTCCTGGAGGAAATTCTGCCATCCTTTTGTGAGATGTTAAAGCTTTCAGGAAACTCAGAATCCCACTACCTTCAATTTCTGCTTCACAGTTGAGGAAACTGAGTTGCAGAGACGCTACCTGAATTGCCAGAGAGAAGTTGTGGGTGACAGAGCTGTGAGGAGAACCAGAAGCTTTACCTCGGGGCTCTTCTTTAGCACAGGAAGCAGCCTTCTGTCAGGGTGATGCCCAACATTTTTGTGTCTGACAATGTAGTGTTTTAAAACATCTTTTGCAGGACCATCTATGTGACAATGACTAACTAGATCTGCATTTTTCTATTCTTTCTATTTTTGTTCTTATATTTGGCATGTTTGCTAGTAACTATTATCCTATGTCACATTTTCCATATCTCTCTGATTTTTAAAAAATTTAACCACAGTCAGTGAGGGAAATGACACAGTGATGTCTGGAATGTAAATATCAACCAGGAAACACATTTTGTGACAGGTAACTTCAGTGGATGTGTCAACCAAGGGTTTATTTTTCCTGCCGAGTGAAAAGAATCCAGGTCATGGCTGGTGTACCAGTTACACATAGCATGGGTTCTCTCTTCAGACATGGTTATTTATCTCTCCTACAGTGGCTTTTGCTCTCAGAATCATCTGAATGTGTACAACCCCCACCACACTCCCCAGTCTCATGTCTGCTTCCAGGCAAACAGAAGAAAAAGCAACAGAAACAACACACACTGCATTATTTGACAAAAATGATATCCTGAAATCCCTTCATTTTTATGATTTTGACTCACTGGCCAGTCTGTCCTGGGAGCTTCCATAACCACAGGGAAACTAAATGTGAGCCTTAAGCTGAGCACATTCCCACCCCAGATCCCCAAGATCTAATTATTACCTGTTTTTACTTGTTTTATTGTGGCTACTACAATATTGCCATTTCCAAGAGAGTTTGGTAGTGGTGTCCTAAAGAAGGAACACATTTGTTTAATAAAAGCTAAAATTTCAAGTGAAGTTAAGATACCATCATGAGGAATGTAACTTTCTGATAGACAACAGGGGGAGAAAGAGCTTGTCGACACTAAAGCTTCTGTGCACACTGTGTTTTCAGGGCACACCACTTCTAGTTACCCATATCTGAGTCTTCTACGGAGAGATCAATCTGTGCCCTGCTCTAAATTATTCCATATTGTGTAAAGCAGCAGCTTTCAGGTTGAGCCTTTCTCTGTGTGCGCTTGTGTGTGGAGGTACATTTGTGTGTGTGCAGATGTTTGTGTACGTGTGTGTGTTGTGTGTGTGTGTGTACATAGAGGTTACATGATGTTGTAGACAGCTCACTCTGCTGGGATGAACCTCCAAACCAGGCACAGTTTATGGGAGGAAGAAGGGATTTATTTGAAGCTTATAAGTCCATGCAAAGAGAGAAAAATCATGACCAGCAACTCCCAAACCACACTCAAGCAAGAACTCCAGGCAGAGCTCAGATTGCTGTCTGCATACGAACAGCTGGAATTCCAGATCCAACCCCAGAAACACCTTAGGACTGGACTCTAGGATCTACCCAAGGTGACACCATCTTCATGTTACAAGCTTTAACAAACCTCCCGAATCTATTGGAGGACATCCATTCAAACTACCACACATGACAACCTCAGGTATTGTATTTCCAGAACATGGAACGCCTCCTTTGAGACAGGGTCTCTCACTGGCCTGGAACTCTCCAGTCAGGCTATACTGGCTGGCCAGAAAGTCCCAGACATGCACCTGTCTACACCTCCCCAGCACCGGAGTCATGAGCACATGTCACCATGCTGTTTTTTGTGTTGGAATTTTGGGAACTGAGATCAGGTTATAATACTTGTAAAGCAAGCATTTTAGTGACGGAGCCATTTACTCAGGCCCTGTGATTCCATCTTATAAGAAACCTTTGACTCAATTTTGAGTGCCAATGCAGAGGCAGGAGGCTGCTTGTGGACACTGCCACCTGTCGAATACCACCCAAGAGGCACAGACTGATAAATTATTTATTCTTCAAACTCAAAAGGCATCACCTGTAAATTTACCAAGCTAGACTGGTAACCTATGACATATTGAGAATATCAAGACCATATTAGAACAAGCAGGCCAAGAACTTATCAAACATATCAGACCAAGGAAGCATGCAGCACCCTCACCTGGACTCCACATAGAGAAGGACACCTGGCACTCAGTTGTGTGCATTAAGGGACCAACAGGCAGAGCATATTTAGACAGTTAGTCTGTTGCTGGGGTTTCTGTTCACCTCAGTTTCCACTGCCTGATCAAATTGCTGTTCCTTTGCCCATCTGTTCATCAGAATGTCTGGAACTGAACTGCCCCTCACCTCATCAATTTGACTAAATCCTGAGGCCTCACTCCACCCTGTAATCCTGTAGCTCAGCCTACAGCAGCTCTCTATCCTGATATGTTCAGTCTTGAACTCCTTGAACTCTGTTGTAACCATTCTTGTTTATTCAGATAGAGGTAGGTAGGTAGATATAGACAATAGATAGATAGATGATTGATACAGATAAAATTACTAAGTAATGTGGGATCGCAAAGTTAATACTAATACTTAATGTTGGAATAAAAGAATCTGTCATTGCTAAAGCCTAGCTAGTGAAAGAAAATAGATTACTTGGCAAATTGTAGTCAATGAAAACAGTAGATAAGGAATGTGCTATCATTCAATAAATTCTGATACTGTCAAGAAACACAGATGTTTTCTATACTTCTGGTGTAGTGAGCTCATGACAATGCCTGGAGGCTTTATCCTACCTATAAGACTTTGTTCATACATGGCAGGCCTGAAGCCTCCTGGTTGGATATCCTAAGAACAGCTCAAATTGATTACCAACAAAAGTTGGAGTCAAAATAATGCCAACTTCTTTGGCTTTTTGTTGGATGGATATATGTATATATACTTATTTATTTATTATATCATTTTATATATTTTTATTTTATATATGTAAAATCAGATCCTTAACTTCTCTGGAAGAATTTTATTCGAGCCAATCACTTCACAACACTTTAGTAGCACATCTTATGTGGCTTGATTTCATTTCCCTTCTCACATTTTTACCTCCCTATTAATTGCCTAGTAGTTGCCTCTGGTTGGTGAAGTTTGATGGAGAATAATCTCTCAAGGGTCTCAGGTTTCTTTTGGGGGCAAAATATTCTAAAGTTAGAAAGTAATGGTTGAATTATGTGAAAGTGCTAAAAACTGTTGAACTTTACATCTGGAATGGATAATGTGTATAGTATATGCTTTTTTTTTTTTCAGCCATGCAATGAGGAAGTGGGTAAGGATGCTGACACACTGGATGTGACTCCTAGATAAACAATCATTGTTAAAAAAGATTTGAAATCTCCACAAGCATAGTAATGAAAATAGAGTAATATTAACCCTGAAAATGAGAAAATATTGAATTTTAAAATAATAAAGGGGCAATCCAATTAGAACATGCATGCTCATTTTCTCATTTCCTTTTCAAAAGCAAAAGTGAATTTTAGCCTAAAAACACAGAGCTTAAAAACATCATATCATCATCCTCATTCTTTTTTTTCTCATCCATCTTCTAGACTTGATTAGACTTCAAATCTTTTTTGTTTAAAAATGTGTGTGTGTGTGTGTGTGTGTGTGTGTGTGTGTGTGTGTGTGTACATGAACGCATGCCAGGGTCTCCTGCTCTTGCAACTGAAGACCATCTAACTTGATGTGGGTGGCTGGGGAATTGAACCTTGGCCTGAAAGCTTTGAGAGTGAATGCCTTTAACAACTGAGCAATTGCATCTACCCTTTCTTAAATTTTATTAGACCTTTCTCTCTTTCTCTTCTGCATTCTCCCTTTCCCCCTTCCTCACTCTGTGTGTGTGCACAATGTGATTGTGTTTTGTTTGGTTTTGTTTTTCTGCAGAGCATAAATCCTAGGACTGTTCAAGGGTGATAGAAAACCATCCCTTCTAACCTGATAGTGAAGAACCATCAAATCCTCACCTATGGCTGTGCTCTCCTTTGTTATTTTTCTGATTTTTCTCTCTAAACTCCCCTTTCTTGAACGGGAACATCTTCAATACACAGGGGATATGAAAAGCACATCAAATTCCTTTTTTAAATTTATTTTTGTCCTGTAGCTGTTTCCCTAGGTTCTGACAGGACCAATAGCCACCATGGAACAGAGTTTGGTGCCTCCATTCAACGTGAGGAAATATGCCACTGTTACATCCTGGCCCCAGCTACACATGGTCTTGGGGGGGCAGGGGCGCGTGGAATGGTAATTTAGGGTAGAATTCTATTGATGTAATTTTTCTGAGGGGAGTTCTGGGTGATAAAACTGCTTTTGCATCACTCATGTTCCTGTAAGTAATCTCTCACTCATCTTCATATAAGACAACCTAATACTCTTACTCATTTGTTGAACTCAACTTAGAATTGTTTCTTTGGCCTAGTGATAAGATATTTTTTCTGAAGTTAGTAGATGCTTCCTTATGTCATCCCCAGGAAGAGTCTCATGGCAACTGACAGTACATTGTAATGAAAAAGAAGCAGTGATCACTGGTGCTTGGTGTGGTGCTAGGTAGCTGGTTAGAAGTTGTCAGGATTGAAGTTCTATGAAGAAGGTGCCTCCCCCCATAATTAGCTTGAGGCCCCATCTTCTGTGTCCCTGATAACACACTCAATTTGCAAGTAAAAGAAACAGTGAATTGGAAGATAAGAGAGAAAGTTTCACCATTGAACCTCCACACATTTAAAATACTCGAGAGGAGGGTAGAAATAGCAGGGCTTTGTGAGGCCCCTTAAAGAAAATCTATCTCTGCCAGGAAGAATGTGCTTATTTTAATAGATTTTTTTTCCTTCCTTAAATTCTTTTTAATCCACAGTTACATAATTTTTCACCAACAAAACGGAGTCCGAGTGGTATCTCTTGCCCTGTATGGATACATGACTTGCTGAATTGCTAGGAAGATTATTACCTACTAGGAAGTTTTCTGATAAAGAACAAAACCCTCCCTTAAGAGTTAGTCCAAATGGACTGTCAACCATCTGGAAATCTATCTATTCCAGGAGACATCAGAGAATACTAGAAAGCCTACCTGAATATGTAGGCTGGCATAATGATCTCTCTGGTCATTGTCCTCTCTAACCTCTTGAGAGGCTTCTATGGCTCCTTCTTTGGATCTGTGCCTACTCTCTCCCTTGAGAAATCCCCGTGTTATTTTATAATAAATTTTGCCTGACTTTGATGCTACATTCTGTTTCTTGTTGCAAGATTCATTCGATGGAGAATATAAGGACCAGAGAGCCAAGAGGCCAGAGAAGATTCCAGTAATTATAAGATGCATGTGCTTTTCACATTGTAGCTAGATTGGTTTCTCTGTTTCTTTCCTTTTCTGTATACCTGAAAAACAGCAAAACATTCCGTTGCTCTTAGGAAGATGGGAAACTGAAATAACATATTTGTGTTTAACAAGTATTGTCTAGCAAATAAAAACGTAGTCCTCTTAGTATCAATTATTTTATTCTACCATGCATACATTAAAAATACAAAAAATGTTAAATGCATATGTCACATTAGAAATAGGTGAAGCATGAAAAATTTTCTACCCTATCTCCAAGAGAAAACCCAATATCTTAAGAATTCAGACAGAATCTGAAAAAAAATGGTTCATTTGCACTTGAGCACATATATTTGATAAGCACATACCTAATGGCAAGCCCAGTCCCTGTCTTTCCATAAACTCCAAACTAGTGAAACATACATGTGTGTTCACAGCCACAGGAATAAGAATATGAATCCAAAGGAGAATTAGCACATACTGATTCATTTTGTGCTGAGCATGATGATAAACAATTTACACAAATATATAAATTATTATTCCCAGGTTACCAAGGCATAAAACACGCTAAGGTTAAGTAATTTCTCCTGCCACACAGGTAAATTTAGAGAAATTGAGGTCAAAGACTGAAGTTTTAATACAAACATGTAGAGGAAAGTGAAAGAACTTTTACCTTGAGGCAGATAGAACAGGAAAGAGAAAACCAGGGGGAGAAGATATCTGGTTGAGTCATTGAAGAATCTGTAGGTTTGTGATAATAGTGAGGCACTACATTACTAATGGAAGAAGCAGCATAAAGCAAGGCAGAGAAAATGAGGTCACAGAGCACAGGTGATGGTGATAGCCTGGTGCGGCTTGTTTCCAGGTGTCAAGGGAAGAAAACTGGAGTGAACTGGAGCTACAAATTCTGAGCTCCCACTTGCGTCTACCACTGCATCATATTGATTAGGTGTTACCTATGTGTACATGTTTGTACATGCATGCCAGAGAACAGCATCAACTGTCATTCCTCAGACACCATCCACCTTTATTCAGACTTGGAACTCAACATTCAAGCTGGACTGGTTGACCATCAAGCCCCAGGGATGCACCTATCCCCATCTTCCCAGTTACTGGTAATAGAAATATGCATTACATGTCCAACCTTTATTTGCATGGGCTCTGGGTTCAAAATCATGTCCTCATATTTGCAAACCAAGATCATTACCAACTTAGCTATCTCCCCAGTCTCCTGTATCTTATTTTTTTTAAAAAATGAAATTAATGGCAAACTCTTAGAAATACTCTAGAATTTTCATAGTTAACATAAAATTTAGAAATTCAGTCTGTGGAAGAAGAAGATGGGAATAAAAATGGTATCTCCTGATCTGGAATAAAAGAAAAACATTTTTTAAAAAATCTAACTTCAGGCCCTGGAGAGATGGATTAGTGGTTAAAGGTGCTTGCTTGCAAAGCCTGATGGCCTGGGTTCGATTCCCCAATACCCCTGTAAAGCCAGGTGCACTAAGTGGCACATTTTTCTGGAGTTCCTTTATAGTGGCAAGAGTCCCTGACATGCCCACACTCCCCCGACCTCAATAAATAGTTAAAATATTTTGGGAAAAAAAAAGAAAATCAAAGTACATTTTAGTGCATTTGCTCTGAAATTCCAAAATAAAAACTGACAAACTGGAAACATATGTTTATTTCTTGGTAAAAACAGGAGATTTAATAGTTTCTAAAAACTCATATCCTTTCAGAACCTACAAATGTGACCTCATTTATAAAAAGCATTATGAAATATATAATTAGTTAAGGTGATATCATATGGTTTAGGGCAAGCTTAAATCTAAAGGCTGGTACTCTTTCAAGAAGACCATGTGGAAACAGAACTCCCCCTCCCCCAGAGGGAAGATGGTCAGAATGACACACTGCCAACCAAACACCAAGGACTCTTAGCCAACATCAGGAACTAGAAAGAGGCAAGAAAGAAAACTTTTCTAGAACCTTCCCAAAAAAACATGATTCTGCTGAAACCAGAACTATGAGAAAACATGTTTCTGCTCTTTTAACCTTGAACTTTGTTAAAGTACCTCTAACAGACTAGCACAGTGGGTAACTAAAAATCCCAAGTAGTCAATGACAAAATAAACTGGATTGTAATATGACGATTTATTCCAGATTAGTTGAAGTTAGAAACCTTAGAAAGGTCATGTACTTTATGAAGACAGGTGGTACAAAGCACCAGCTGTCTATTGGAAGCAGCACAAAAAAATGTGGATTTGTTAAACAAAATTCTCTCAATTTTTGAGTGCTAGACTTTCCTCACTTGTTCTCCAATAGCAGGCTCTAAGAATGGCAAAGAATAAGAAAATGAACCGGTGCTCTCTTTCTATCTCTAATGGTCTGTCCTTTCGTCCAACTGTTTAACACAGAATTAAATCAGAACATACGGCTGATGTTGAATCTATAACTATCCATAAAATAGAAATTAATAGAATCAGTGGTTGAATAAAAATCACCTTGAAGACAGAGTTTAACCAACTGGAAATTAGACACATTTGTCTCAGAGGGGTCCCACGCGGGGAGAATTCGTGTGTTGGTACAACTGATCAAATTACAGGCAAGTGGATATGGGAAAAAGAGCTTGAGAGGAGAAAGACGGTAACCTCGGGATTGTGTCAGAGAAATGTGCCAAACGGAAGAGCTTCCAAAGTCCTGTGAGACTCTGAAGCTCTCTTGGGCTGGGATTCTGCTTCTCAGCAACTTTCCTCACTTCATCTGCCAGTCCCTCTTTCTCCCAGCTAGGATTCACAGGCAGGCAGTGTGAGGAGATGCGCTGTGTTGCAGTGAAAATGCAAACACATTTTCCTGAATGAACATATGGGGACTCCAGTTGAAGAGTTCTGATGCTCTCCCAAGCATGTTACTGGCTGTGACTGCAGAGAAGCAGGCAGCAGACGGACTCAGGAAGCCGGAAGGAAGGCAGGATGTGTGCATGACCATGACCGCTGTTTCAGATCCTGCCTGCCGCCACAGCTTGCTGCAGCCTTCACGCTGCAAGCTGGTTTGGCTCAACTGTGCTTCATATATTTAATACATGGCTTTCATTCTACAGACTGTGTTCCTACGTTAAGAGGAAAATTCTCATGCGGATTTTATGTGCATTGAAACTTTAATGTAGTTATCAGTATTTAGTTTTTGTTTTGAGGTTAGAAATTCAAAAATAAAAACGAGTACAAGCAAGATCCACATATCCAAACCTAGGGATAACCATTGTTAATGTTTCCTTTTTCTTCATACATAGTCATTATATCTGTGCATAAACGTGTGTGCAGCCTGCATGTACAATATATGCAAACATATGGATGTACCTATAAAACCTTGTTAAGAAGGCTACTTCACCCTCATAAGTCAAGATATTCTTTTACATATAGAGGACATGAGTATTTTTGTGCATCTTTGTTTTGCCTTGCTATCATTTCATTACGGTGATATAGATTCAAAAATGACAATAATTTAAAATTACAATTATTTTCTCCCTCAAATCAAATTACTTGTTTAAATGTCAACTCCATCGTGGAAGAAGACATGTCACCGTAAAGATCTGTCAGTGGTGAGCACCGTCCTGGGAAGTGCTGTGAGTCAAAGAAATGGTATTACTGTTGACTATGGAGAGACAGCTAAAGGTCATAGAGGTACCTGTCAGGTTGTACGTCAGAAAAATGCAGCCATCTACTTACTCAAGGATATTACCATCCAAATGAAATTGTACTTGCTGATACATAAGAATTCCTCTTTCAGGAGGCTCCCGGCAGTGCAAGAGATGTCCATGAGTTCATAGCCACTGGTCTCCATAGGTTTGTGCAAAATCTGCTCATTCATGTTGAATAAGGTCTATTTCTATTTTATTGCCCAATGAAGGAGAATGAGAACAGGGTAAGGACTGACAGATATCACCATGAGTACAGACAAAAATGTAAGATCAAACTATAAAGTTTAGGGTATACTTATTCATAGTGTACAAGACTTGAAAATCAGCCGATTGTTCAGTTAAATGATATTGAAAGGGGCCCCTTCAATCTGGTCTTCTTATTGAATGGTCCAAATGATTTGACTGACTGTAGGCCTTCTCCTGTTCATTACCTCTTTGTAGGAATATTGCTTGAATAATAGTTTGGATGTTAAATGTCCCCTAAAGGCTCACAGTTAAAGGCTTGACCACTAATATTGGCAATATTGGGAGGTAGTGGAAGCTTTAGGAGGGTGTTGGGGTGTTTTATAGGTCAATGAAGACATGTCCTTGTAGAGGAAAATGGGACTCTAATCTTTTCTCCCTCCTTTGCCTCCATGTCATGAGTTGAGCAGTAACGGCTCTGCCATAGCTCCTGCTGTGATGTGTTGCCCCACCAGAGGCCCCAAGACAGTGTGACCAGCCAATGACAACCTGCACACTCCAAAACCGTGAGCCAAAATAAAGCTTATATCTTTCTAAGTTAATTATCTCATACATTTCATCACAGTGAGAGAATGCTGACCATTCCATACCTACTCAGCAGGCGTCAAGGATAAGTGGTGTGGTAAACCTCCTCTCGGATATCTTTCTTTCTTTTAGGTGACAGATTTCACAACTTAGCCTTTGTGACAGCTGCATCCCAGTCTTGCTTCTTCAGTGACCTGTGCATAGTCCCTGCAGGCCCACTGTGCTTAGAGAATGATTGACATTCCAGCGATGAACAGTTTCTTCAAGCCTATGAACAGAGCAACTTGTTTGTGCCTTAGTGGTCTAAATCACCTCTAACTTTCCCCAGCTTATCTTGCCTCTATTTCTACTTAGTCTCTGGACTCTTAAATCATATTTCAGATGTTTTCCTCAGATCTACATACAAAGAATATAAATTTCTCTGCAGAGCCAAGTTCTATTTATATGATATCTATCTCTGGCACATTATGATTTTACCCAACATGATAAAATTTACTTTTCAAATTCTTTTCTATTTACAAATGTTCCAAATTGACATCATAACAGGGCTTCTCATGAAACAACCTACCTACTTATGCCATTTCAAAATCTAGAAAGCTACAGTGAGGCCCACAGACATTCAGCCTTCATCGTTAGTATTCACAGTGTTGATGATTGTGGAGTATGTTCACAGTCCACGATGGAGAGGGATTGGTGGTGCTTGTTGCAGTAAAAATCAAATTAGTAGAGCTTCAGTGGCTACTTAGCAGGAAAGTCACTTTATTGGTTAAAGCAAATAACGGATCACTCAGCATCTTCATCTCACCAAGATTTTGACATCTTCACTCAACACATAGCTGGTCATACTGTAACGGGGAAGTTTTGGCACAACCATATCTATCTGGGTTTTTACCGCTGCATTTCTCCACCGAGTTTGTGTCCTCTAATGCAAAAGAATTATATACAGGGGCAGAAATATGTACTTTTATCACACATTTATTCTAGTTTAATCAGTTGAGGGAAGGGGGAATTGGATAGGAAAGCGCCCAGTCACCATGTGGTCTGTGAGGTTTATAAAATCATATTATTTAAGGGAACATGGGGAGTTACAGAGTTCTCCAGCCACCATTGTGGGGAGAAAATGTGGTGAGTTTTAACAGAACTTATGCTGTTCAGCTAAATAAGCAGAAAGGGTAAAGATCATGAAAAGAAAAGATTCAGGTGGAAGAGAAACCCAGGCCCTCACCATAGGCTGTGGTGGGGCCTGGGGAGTCCTTACCAGTCCCTGGAGTCAGAGGTCCTGTTTTCCAGCCTGCCATGTGGGGAAGCAAGGGTCAAGACAAAGGTCCTTGGGAATTAAAGTTCCCTCAGGTGAGTCAGAAAGACAGCTGATTGGTTCATACCTGACCAGTTAGTTTTAGCTCCTAGGTTGTAGCTCTAGCTAGACACCTCCCACTCAAGGGGAGGGGTGTCTCTGGAGCTTCTGACCCTTCACAATACAAATATATTTTTGTAAGAAAATGTAAAGATCTTTAACGTAAATTAAAATCCTGTTAGTTTGTTGTGTGAGAATGCATGGTAAAAAGGAGGGGTTCTGTAATTCGGAGGGAAGTGTGCTCCCCTTGATGGTGCACAGGTATTGATATTCTAGGGAGCTGGAACTCTGAAGCAGATCCCTAGTACCTCCCTTAAGTAGACTATTACAAATCAAAGGGATTCATGCTAACTTTCACATTTGGGAGAAATTTTCTAATATAGCAATTTCAGCTGCTAATATGTATTATTCTCCCATACCTTACCTTTTCAACATTGCTAAAGACCTGGAGACACATGAAGTTAGGGAGATAAGCCTAGGCCATGTCATAAATTGCTTCTTAAAAAAAGGCTAGCTATGGCATGTAAAAATTGAAAAGAGGGAAAAATCCTATACATTATGAGACTGAAGCATGAAAGGTTGCACATGAGCTTCTCTGATGAAAAGATTGAGTAACCATGGAGGAAAAGCTTCCATTCATAGACACAAAGACAACACACCCTGTATGAACTTGAAAGCTCAATCTACAGAACTATTGTAATGAGAAGGGAATGCTGACTGGGATACAGGTAGGACAAATTGGCCAAATGTGTAAGTATTCATTATTGATGAGTTAGAACTTTTCAGGTGTTTTCACTTCCTAGAAATCCGCCAGTCAACAAAAAATTAAAACAAGTAAGACACTATCAAGAAGAATAAGAACATTTCTAAGTTACCTTAGAGGAATAAGAATGGCAAAACCAAACACTCCCTGAAAGGAGAAAATGAATTAAAGCCAATGCTACCAGGTAATGAAATATATTACAGGTCCATAATAGTTAAAACAACATCATTGAAAATCCAAACATACATAAATACACGTTGGATTTTTAGTAGGAAAAGGCTAGTATATCCCCTCTGATTTAAATTGCCAAAAAACATTGAATTGTGTCAGAGTGTTTTCAATCCTCTTTACAGAATAAAAAAGTTATCTTTTAAATCTAAGTTTTTCTATCTCTACATCTTCAAAAGTCAAGAAGTATTGTCATAACCACTTGTAGTCATTATTCTTTGTATTTTAGATCCTTTGCTTCTGTTTTGTTTTGTTGTGTTGTGTTTTGCAGTTACTGCTTTATTGTATCACAATGATGAATAAATAGCAGCTTCAAGCTATGAAATATATGCCTTAGGGTTCTAGAGGACAAATCACAATTGTGTCTTTCAGGGCTGTGGTCATGGTGTAGGTAGGGATGCTTCCCTTTGGATGCTCTCTGGGGAACCTGTGCTGGTTGCTAGGAGCTGTCCTCACTCTTCAGATCATGGTCTCATATCAAATTTTGCTCGTCTCCACCATTGCACCTTCTTTTTCTGGCTCTGAGACTCCAGTGAAAACCTTATGATTATATGGAGCCCATCTGAATAATGTAGGAAACCTTCCCATTTTAAGATTCCTAATTTAATCACATTTGCAAAATCCCCTTTACATTGAAAAATACCATAGTCACAGGTTGTGAAGAATAAGATGTGGACAACTTTTCAGGAGAGAGAAGACTCATTCAGCCTATCACATTCACATATTATCCAATTCTACAATTATTTTTAAAAATCCAATAAAAGTGAATTCCAGGCATAGTCACATACATGTTACATTTGTGACAAGAGAGTGATGAAGAACATCTCCCTGAAGCTGCTAATTCTTTTTAATAACATTTTTGATATATTTATAATCGATCAATAGATACATTGCATGAGAAAATCTTATGAGAGTAGCCCTATTTCCCTTCCCCTGGCCCCAACCCACTGGGGGCCTTCTTTGGTAGAATTAGCTTCTTTACCTCAGCTCTGATTCTTTGAGAAATCAGGAGAATGAAAACGACTTCAATCAGTAACAAATGAAAGGTATGAAATATTTTTCTTTTGTATTTTAGTCATTTCATACTTATTTATTGAACACCTAATAGTTATAATAATTGTTATTAGAAACTTGACATTTGTGAAAGTAATTATTATAATAATAGATGTCATTTATCAAGCACCTTCTTTGGGTCAAAGCAAACTTGCATGAGTTATTTGTTCATATTTTTATTATAATCCGCAAAATACAGCTGAGGAATGTAAGATAAAGAAACTTATAGAATTGCCAGCTGACAGGTGTCAAGAACAATATGTGAACTCCATGGCTCAAAGACCCTAACTTCCAATCTTTACCTGTGGAAAACACTGGACATCAGGTACCAGTGGAGTGATCTGTTACAGATGCTTCTCGCCCATGGAAGAGACAGGTTGTTGAAAGAATAAATGAGCTACACTAGAGAAAGATTTGAAAGTGGCCGGAGCACAGGGACATGCATTTCTTTTTTTAAAGATTTTATTTATTCATTTTTAAATATATATTTATTGTCCATAATGAGTTACATTATTTAGTGGGCAAACAATGAGTTGTTATCCCGAATTCCCCAATTCCCCCCCTCCCCATCCCTGATCAGCTCTTCCTCCGTGGTCTGTCTGTATTAGTCCTTGTGGCAAGGGATCCTGGATATCCTAGTACTCAGCCCGGTCTTCCTGGCCCAAGTGTGTTGTTACTGATGGGTGCCATGCCTCTGGACAGTCTTCCCCACCACAGATTGTGTTTGTATTTTTCAGGATATAGCGAGTGAGCTGTGGCCCATATAACCCTACCACCTGACGGCAGGCAAAAAGCTGAGATCATGGCAAGAGATGAGCCACCACAGTCATATTGTGGAGGGACATGCATTTCTTATCCAAACACAGAGGCATTGCCCTGGAGGGCACGTGAACACCAGAGAACTTAAATGGGACAAACTAAAAACCTGGAGTCAAGATGCAAGACTGAGTCAACTGAATGAGTAGGTGCCTGGAATCAAGAGGGGATGGAGAATTAAAGGGATTAGAAGAAACCCATGAGGGTTGGATGATAAATGTCAAGAGTGGAGAGCCAATTGCTAGGGAAGTATACACTGGCCCAATTTTATAGAACCTTTAAAATCATGTGAGGAGCATGAGCATCAGAACTTCAGCCATTCTCTTAAAAAGATTTACGCTAAAGAATGACTTGATCAAATTTGCACTTTGGAATCAATGCAGTGCTGTTTAGTTGGTAGCAATACAAGGGTAAGTTCAGGCAGTGGCCTTCTGCAGAATGCTCGGCATTATGGAAGGGCAAGGGTAAGATTTTACATTATAACATGCATATACATATTGCAAAGAAGGCAACATTCACATGGAGTTTTGAATACAAAGCACTTACACACTTGCAAAACATTTCCGAAGTCTCTTCCTTCAGCCAGCACTCACATCCCTTCAAACACTGCTCCGCCACCAGGAGCACATCAGTAGATATATTTGCAGAATCAACAGTTTTTGCGCATGCCAATGTAGGACTTCACTGAATTTGCAGGGTCTTGAGTATCCCCTGAAAGCCAAGTGCTGGAGTTTAAACGTGAAAAGCTCCCTGTAGTCCCATGTGTTTGAATGCTGTTTGGGAAGGTTGTGGATCCTTTAGGAGATGGAGGTTTGCTGGAGGAAATAGTTCACTGTGGATAAGTACTGATGTTTGCAAGCCAGGTCTCATTTCTTGTTTGCCCTCTGCTTCATGACTATGGATGCAAGGTGACCACCTCGCCTCCTGCTCCTGCCTCCATATCTTCCATACTGGAGTATACTGGTAAACTGAAATAAACTTTTACTTCCTTACTCTGTACTCGATGACTCCAAAATGAACAATTAAGTCTCATTGCTTAGTGTTAGTATTCAAGTAGAGCAAAGGTAGACAGGATTCATTTTTCTCTGCACTTACTCACTTACTGTTTATGAAACAGTAAAGAGCTTAGAGGCAGAAATGCTACAGCCAGAGGTAAGTGTGATTATATATATATATATATATATATATATATATATATATATATATATATATATAAACTTTGCATAACCCCTACCTGTCCTGAGTACCTTCACCAATAGGGCTGACACAGATGATTCTCATGAAGATTTTGTTCACATAGATCTTTAGAAGTCACATGAGAACACTCTGCCTCTTGCACATCAGTTCTCTGAGTTTATTATTTATTTATTTATTTATTTTTATGTTTTTTTTTTTTTGGTTTTTTGAGGTGGGGTCTCACTCATGCCCAGGCTGACCTGGAATTCACTATGTAGTGTAAGGGTGGCCTTGAACTCATGGTGATCCTCCTACCTCTACCTCCCAAGTGCTGGGATTAAAGGCGTGTACCACCACACCAGGCTAGTTCTCTGAGTTTAAATCTTAGAAGTGCAAGCAGAGCCAGAAGTGATCTTGATCTTCTCTCTCCCCCACTGCCCTCACCCTGACCCCTATGTGACCTTGAGGAAATTAAGGCTCAAATGACCAGGGTTTGTCAGACTGCTCAATTATTCAAAGGCTTAGACTCTCTCCCCTATTGCCAGATGACGCCCACTACTTGCTCTCTAGGTTATAGTATGCACATGAGAATTTTATGGTTTTGAACCCAATTTGGTTTAGCCTCATGCTTAAGCCATTCCCCTCCCCCCATCCCTTACCTCTCATTCATAGCCTCTCACATCTTTCTACTAGTCTGCGAAGGGTTTAAGGTTAGCCTGGTTAAGGACCGCATATGAAGAGCTCATGTGGCTTTCCTTCATGTTGACATTTGTACCTCAGTGAAAGTCATGAAATATCAAACTGTAGTACTTAATACACAACCAAGCAGATGCACCAGAGTGAATGTTGTCACTATGATCTCTCTGTTCTTTTGAGAGATCACTTAGAAGGATCTTCTCCAAGTCAGACCATTTTTCCCTAAATTTTGTTGTCATTTTTCCTTTTAGCTGAATAGAATTCCATGGTGTAAATATACCAGAGTTTAGTTATCCATTCCTCCATGGAAGGGCATTTTGGTTGATTCCAATTCTTGGCTATTATGAATTGAGCTGCTATAAACATAGTTGCACAAATGTCTCTCTCCTGAGAAGTGACATCTTGCGGGTAGATGCCTATTAGAGAGATAGCTGGGTCCATTGGTAGCTCTATGTCCATTCTGCTGATGAGTCTCCACAGTACTTTCCATAGTGGTTGAACAAGCTTACAATCCCACCAGCAGTGAATGAGGGTTCCTTTTTCCCCCGCATCCTCGCCAACAATTATTGTTGTTGGTTTTTTTATGATTGCCATTCTGACTGGAGTAAGGTGGAATCTCAATGTAGTTTTTATTTGCATTTCCCTGATGCCCAAGGATGCTGAGCACTTTCTCAGGTGTGTAAAGGCCTTATGAGTTTCTTCCTCTGTGAATTCTCTGTTGAGATCTGTGCCCCATTTTGTGAGGGGGCAGTTTGAGTTTTTGTTATTAATTTTTTTGAGTTCTCTGTAGGCTCTGGAAATTAGGCCTCTGTCTGACTTGTAGCTAGCAAAAATCATCTCCCAGTTTGAAGGGGGTCTATTTGCTCTGAGTATGGTGTTTTTGTCTGTACAAAAGCTTTTGAGCCTGATCAGGTCCCATTGGTTAAGTGACTATTGCACTTCCTGGGCTACTAGAGATTTGCTCAGGAACTTATTCTCTATTCCTATCTCATGTAGGGTTCCTCCTATTTTTTTCTTTCAGGGTGTTTAGGGTTGTATGGTTAATATTGAGGTCTCTGATCCATTTGGAGTTGATTTTTGTACATGGTGAAAGGAGTGGGTCTATTTTCATTTTTTATACGTGTTTATCCAATTTGTCCAGCACCATTTGTTGAAGATGCTATCTTTAGCCCAGCATATATTGTTGGCACCCTTGTCGACCAAAGTGACCCATGAGGTTCCTAAAACAAGACAGAATTCTGTCAAAGTTCTTGAATGTCCTCCCCAGGCCTGAGGCAAAACCCTGTTGCTGAAGAAACCACAGAATGCCATCGATTAGCATCGAGAGACCCTTCAAGGTCTGGAATGGTAACCAGCCCACAGATGGTAGTTAGTGTAGTGCTGGAAGGCACTGCATAAGCTGACAGGGGAAGCTGGTCAATGACAGCTGGAGCAAACAGAAACCACTGGCATGGAACACAGTGCTGCCTTGGGTAGGCTGACCACACCTCCTACTGGAAGAGAACAGCGAACCAGGAAAGAAGCACTTGAGCAATGGAGAAGCCTAGGCCTGAGGGAGACAATCAACAGCTTTTAAAGTTGGCCAAATATTCCACTTAGTGAAGGGGAGCCCTTAACTGGAACTGGGGACTTAGGACGATATGCACTGGAACCTGACTTTTGGGTTCCGGAGAAGAGATACACCATGGGAATGATCCACAGAGAAGCTACCATAAATAGAATCTAGGTAATCCAAAATGGTGTATCTTTGTTGACCTATACTGATCTCAGTCTCTGATGGAGACTGTGTTTGTATCTTTCAGAATGCAGCAAGAGGGCTGGGGCCCATCCAACCCTACCAACTGTCTGCAGGCCAATAGCTGAGATCCTGGCAAGAGATGAGCCACCACAGTCATACCGTGGAGGATCCATATGGAACCCTGCAGAGAATGATTGGATGAACAAGAGACCCACAGCCACAGCCATTCAATCAACACAGGATAAGCGAGTGAGACAGAAACCAACGATATTCATCATAAAGACCCCTAAGTTCCCAATATTAAAGCAGCCTTAATACCCACCACGACTCAGGGAACTGAGTGGAAGAGGCAGAAAGATTGTGAGATCCATGGTGGGGGAGAATATCCAGAGGCAAGACACCCCTGAGTAACAACATACTAGGGCCAGGAGAACTGGGATGAATACTAGGCTATCCATTGTCCCCTGCCCAAGGACTGATCCAGACAGCCCACGGAGGAGGATATCCAGCCAATTGGAGATGGGGAGGAGGGCATTGGGGAACTGGGGATAAAAACTCATCATTTGCCCAATAAATAATGTAACTCATTATGAACAATTAAAAAAAAAGGGAAGTGAGTGCTCTAACTAGCCCAGCTGTTTTGTGACGGAAGCAATGTGAGAGCCATTCTGTGTTGTATGCTTCTTCCAGAACAATTCAATAGAGTGTGGGTTACTGGTAATGTTAAAGTGGCAGTGTTGAGTCTCATTTAGAGGCCAAGGACTCTTCCCTCCCATCAACCTCCATCAAATACATAAAGGAGACTGAAAATGCCTTGTGGGTTAGAAGTATGTCTTTTATCCAGAACCTGGCACATTGTAGGATCTCAAATATATTTGTTGTAAAATGAGTTTCTATAACTCTGGTATCAGTCATCCCGAAGGGGGAAAATAACCTTTTTCCCAAATACGTTTTTCTCTGCTCTCTGGTTACATGTGTCTGTCTTTGTTTATAGTCAATCAATATCACTGTTAAAGCACCTCCTGCCTGGTTGTACTTGTGTTGGGAGCTGGTCTGTGGGACAGCCTGACTTACCACAGAGATACCAAACACCCTTGCAAAATCTATTATTGGATCCTTCCTCAACTCTCCTGCTTTAAAATCATTTCTTCAAGGTTTTCTTTGAAGTTTACTTTCTCCTCATGCCAGCAGGATAGCTGTGGATTTCGTATTTTCAGCAGGCCTTTTTGAAGAATGGTGACCCAGTAAGAAGGATTTTTCCCATACTCTAAAAATCGTCTTGTCAGAGGTTTAAACTTTCTCCCATTAATCTGTCTTGAAAAAGGATTTTTTCCTCAGTTTCTCTAACTGTCATTACTACATTACCTAGATGTCAATCTTAAAGTTTGACTCAGCAATATTGTTGGACAAAATAAACAGAAAATTTCATTACAAGATAAAAAATACATTCTTTGTGTGTGTTTTGCTAAAGATAAATTATTTTGTTAGGTAGATATTAGACTCCCAGGAAGAGATTCAGTATCATAATTTTTTAAAAATATATATTTATTGTCCATAATGAGTTACATTATTTAGTGGACAAAACATGAGTTGTTATCCCGAATTCCCCAATTCCCTCCCTCCCCATCCCTGATCAGTTGTATATCCTCCTCCGTGGGCTCTCTGTATTAGTCCTTGTGGCAAGGGATCCTGTATATCTTAGTACTCATCCCGGTCTTCCTGGCCCAAGTGTGTTGTTACTGATGGGTGCCATGCCTCCGGACAGTC
>PVHP010010827.1:0-46636 GCA_004024765.1 Zapus hudsonius | reverse complement strand
CCTTTCAAGACTGATTCAATTAAGTGCCTCCCAAGAGAGGCTGAGTGCCAACAATGGAAAATTCAATATTGGCTCTCTGAAAGACACTTCATCTGACAAGTGCCTTTTTTCTCTAATGTGTAAGGGAAAAAAATCTATAGCAACCTTTAAAAAATACAGCTTTTTAAAAAAATGTATCACCTCTTTCAAATTCATTAATTCAATAGCCATAGGATTCATTAGGGGCAGTAGGAGATTATAAATGAATACTTCCACTGTCTAAAACAAATTCATTGTTTGCATGAACACTTGGAATCCTGCATGAACATCTCTACATTTATGACCTTTGGCAGCGATCACAAAAAGAGTGGTAGTTAAGTTTGATCTGGCAGTACAGACACAAATGATTTTGTTCTTTACATTCGGTGTAGAGTAGTATGCAACTCCCTTTCAAAAACAGAATTCAGTATTAAGCAGCATTCAGGAACAAGTTGTTTATCTTTGTCCTAAAAGTGATATTGTAGTGGCTCGGCATGTGCAGTGTATAAACAGCCTTTGAGCTATTTATGGGGAGACATTCAGTGAGAGCCATCTCTACAGAAGGATCAAAAAGGACCAATGGGGAAATGTGGTACTATTATTCTCTTTCAATGTGATCCTGGCATTGTATAAAGGTGTTTAAAAAAAAAGTCTGAAATACGGGCTAGAGAGATTGCTCAGTGGTCAACGCACTTGCCTGAAAAGCCTAAGCACCTGGGTTCTATTCCCCAGTACCCACGTAAAGCCAGATGCACAAAGTGGCGCATGTGTCTGGAGCTCCTTTGCAGTGGTTGTAGACTCTGGTTCTCTCTCTCTCTCTCTCTCTCTCTCTCTCTCTCTCTCATACTTATATGTAAAATAATACACTGTTGTAGATTCATTTCTAAATAATCTAGGGGAAAGGAGGTAGAATTGAAAAACATTCTAAGAATTAACTGCTATAGAAGCTGCTTGCATACCAGGTGGGAGGGAGTCCTTAGAAGACTATTTTCAATAATCAGCAAAACCCTAAACATGAAAGTTCTGTTTTTAAAAGATTATTTGTTTATTTATTTGTAAGCAGAGGTACACAGAGAGAGAGAGAAAGAGAGAGAGAGAATGAACACATCAGGGCCTCCTGCCACTGCAAACAAACTCCAGATGCATGTGCCACTTTGTGCATCTGGCTTTATGTGGGTACTGAAAAATCAAACTCAGGTCATTAGACTTTGCAAGCAAGTGCCTTTACTGCTGAGCCATTTCTCCACCCCAAGTTCTATTTTACATATAGATGAGAGACTCAAAGTTGGGAATTGCTGAAGACAGGATTCCCACTGTGACAAACCATTCAAAATGCTGCTTTCTGCTATAGTTACTTGCATAAAGCCCATTATTTTTGGCCATACAGAAGAGGTTATCAGTCAGCTTGGTGATGCAACATTGTTAGAATATGTGAAGACTTTAAACGATACAAGGTGGTGATTATTCAAAAGTAAAACTGGCAGTTTAGTAGTAATGAAACAAAATAGTCATTGTGTCTTTCTAGTACATATCTAAGTTGTTCTTGTTTATTATGACTATTTTAGTATCATGATGTGTGTACTGTTCGAGGGAAGTTCAGAACTTCAGAAAATTTAAAACTGCATCTTCGCCAGGTGTAATGATAGAGGCTACTTGTACACAGCTACTTGGGAAGCTGAGAAGGTGGATCATGAGTTAGAGTCTAGCCTGAGTTACATCATGAAAAGAAAAAAGAACAGCTGTATTTTAGTGTTAAGTAGTATCCACAGAATAGAATTTTAATATATTAAACCAGTAGTCCATTAAGGGGTGGCTTTGAAGAAGGCATAAAACTGAACCTTATCAACTTGAGCTTACATCATAGATTTTTAATGTCATTAATCAGAGAAAGTATCTTGATAATTTTAATACCAAATGTAAAATATCAAAAGCTTCCTTAGTTTTGGCAATAACCACCAGGATTCAAAATGAATATTACTCCTTTCCCAAGGAACTGTCAATCAGTTCTACCATTGGAACCCACAAAAGGAAGCCAGAAGTAATAAACAAACATACAATTTTTTGTTTATTTATTTTATTTTTGTTTTTTGAGATAGGGTCTCGCTCTAGCCCAGACTGACCTGGAATTCACTATGTAGTCTCAGGTTGGCCTCGAACTCACAGCGATCCTCCTACCTCTGCCTCCTGAGTGCTGGGATTAAAAGTATGTACCACCATGCCCGGCTTGGATAGCAAATTTTGCAATAGAAATTTTGAGTGATTTTGAGTAGGGAAGCATGGATAATTTTTCCAGGGATGTGGTATTTGAGCATGGCCTTGAAGAATGAATGAGTAGCAAATGGGGAGAAAACAGACAATCCCAAGGAAACACCATGAGCAAAATAGAGAGGTGAGAGCAAAGTGATGTGAAGTAATCCTAGTTAGAAAGTAGGCTATGAGGTTAGATATGGTCCAAAGAGGTGCTAAGGTAAAACCATGAGTGCATAATAAAGTATTCTGTGAAAGTTTGTAAGTTTATGTATTAGTCAGGGTTCTCTAGAGGAAACAGAGTTGAGAGAATGGATTATAGTAAAAGGGAATTTATTGGGGTAGCTTACAACAGTCCAACAATAGCAATACGCAGGCCCACAAGTGAAGGAATCAGTAGCTGTTCAGTCCACATAGCTGGATGTCTCAGCAGTCCCAATCCAGCCCAGAAGGCCTGATGGCTCCTCGGGGAGCAGCTGCTCTTCAGTCCACCATGTGAGGCCGAGGAAACTGGGTTTTGATGTCCAGGAAAGGTGGGAGAGCAGGATGCAAGTTCAAGTCTCAAACCAGCACCAGCAGTCGGGGAGGAAGGAAGAAGAAGGAAGTTTTCCTTCCCCCCAAGCTTTCTTGTATCCAGTCTCTTCTGGAAGGCCCACCCACTTGGGGGAAGGACAACTCAAAAGGAGGAACCTCCTCCTTTTGTCAATCCTTTCTGCAGGCAAACTCAGAGATCTGCCCAAGATTACTGTAGATTATTATTAAACAAGGCAAGTTGACAATAAACTTAACCATCACAGTTTACCATGGTTGTAACAAGAGGAAAGGGAAGTAAGAGAGGGCCAAAGAACAGAAGATTCCTGTTCCCTGTATCAAGTGAGTTGGGTAGTAATGGCAGATAAATTATTTTTTATTTGCTTCTATTTTATGCAATTATTACATTTTATTTTTTGCTGAGCACAAATAATTAAATCCTCAATTAATGTTACAAGAGGCAAGTGGTTCTGCCATCTAGCATTATATGACAGAAAGGAAGAAGAGGGGATGATAATACACCAGACCTTAGAGGCTCTCCAGGTCCAAGTAGAAGCTGACTTTGGAAAGCTCACTCTAGAAAACAAACAAGGGAAAAACCAGATCGAAGTTCTTTTCCAGAAGTAAGGCATATTGGGTATAGAATGAGAGAAATTCCATGGATTTTTCATGATGTGCATATTGTCAACAGCACTTCCACCCCAAGTTGTCTCTCAACAAATGAAAGTAAGTCAAACCAAAATATGAAGAAAAAATGAAAGACGACTTTATTCACATTTTTATACAGCTTTGACGTTTCTGCAGTATCTGTAGAAGAAGGAAGCATTAATGCCATCCTTTCTTGACATTTTATTGACAACCTCCATATACATATACACAATGTCATAATTCCCTGTTCATAATTCCCTCTCACTGCATTTTGATAAGTTTTGAGTCTCCCCAGTGGTCATGGCCATCTGAAAAGAGAGATTAAAGCTATTCTGATTATTGTATTTAGCTTGTGTCGCTGTGACAAAACACTTCACCAAAAATAGGCAATGGGAGGAAAGGGTTTATTTTGGCTTACAGTTTCAAAGGGAAACTTCATGATGGCAGGGGAAAGCATGGCTAGAGTAGAGGCTGGACATGACTCCTGGTCACAACAGATGGAAGATAGTAGCGAGAAACAGCCATCTCTGGTGAGAGGAAATGGATTTTGACACCTCTAAACCTGTGCCCAACAATACAACTCTTACAGCAAGGCTCTACCTGCCAAATTGCCACCAGCTGGGACCAAGCATTCAAACACATGAGTTTATGGGGGATTTCTGATTCAAACCACCACACTAAGTATGGAAAAAATATTGTTTATCCCAAGAATAGTCGAAAATTTCCTGTTGCCAAGCATTCTAATAGGGAGGTAACGGAGACTTGCATGTGTGAACATGTGTGTGGTGTGTGCTTGTGTGTATGCATGCTCATATGTGTGTGAGTGCTCATGTGGAGGCAGGGGTTGATGGGTTGAGGTCAGGTTCTTCCTTAGTCTCTTTCTACCTTTCTCTTTGAGGCAGAGTCTCTAACCAAACCTATAACTCACCGATTTAGCTAGACTGGCTAGCCAGCATGCCTTATGGATTCTTCTGTCTCCACCTCTTTGTCACTTGGATAACAGGCACTCACAACCACATCTGGCTTTTGCATGTGTGCTAAGATTCTGAATTTGGGTCCCCATGTTTACCCACTGAGCCATCTCTCCAGCCCTGGGGTAAGTAAGTTTCAAAAACACAAACATGCCAGTGTTTGTCTGTGTGAGGTTTTCTATGTAGGAAGTCATACAGTGTGGTGAATTGTAAAGATCCATCACCTGCTTTGGGGATTCAGCCCTTGCTAAGGTCAGGCAACGATTCCTTCTGAAGCTGCCATCTGAAGAATAAGTCTGTGCAGGCTGGGATACTGGGGACTTGAGTCTTCTTGGGAATTAAGAAATTGATCACAGTTGGTGTATCATTTTTAAAATATATGTTCTGGGCTGTCTGTAGGGCCTCCGTATGACTGTCATAGGATTTAACTGCTCACACTGTCTTTCAGTTTATGATCATTTGGAACAATACGTCATGGGGAGATTTTGTGTGTATTTTGATGGCTTAATACATGGACCTGAAGGAGTTGAGAGAATGACAGGGTATGACATTGGTGATGGAGGGGCCAGTGGGTAAGAGATGGATTCATACAGGATTATTGTCACAGTTTTGATCTAAAGCACTTGATGAGGACTGAATCCATTAACGAGGTCAAGGAGATGGTGGTTAACAGAATAGACTATGGATAAGCTTGATGTGTGTTTGAATCCTAGCTCTTTCACTCGCTGTGGATCTGGGCAAATTAGTCACTCAGCATGCTTACCTGTAAAACTTGAGGATGAAAGCTATGATAATCTGTGGATTTTTTTAAACATATATTTATTGTCCATAATGAGTTACATTATTTAGTGGGCAAACACATCTGTGGAATTTTATGATGATTATTACCACTGGCAGAAGAGGCACTGGTGGTATGACTGGGGATAGGAACAGGATGAGAGGTAAATATGAGTTTGGTTTTAAAGGTTCCTCATAAATATCTGTGAAGAATACAAAGCTAGCAGTTCTAGGATTTGCAGCATTATAAGAAAGGCAAGCTTAGCTGGGAAACCAGTTAGTATCATAGCATGATCTTGACTGGGTGATTGAGCACAATGGTAATGAGACTGCAGTTCTTCTATAAATAAGGACATTGTTTATTTCAGGGCCACAGGCAAACATGCTGTAAGGGTGTGTCACTCTCCCTGCATGTGGAGAGCAGCAGCAATGCTTTCTAAGTGTGGGTCCTTGCTGCAAGGGCCATGTGAATAACAGAAGTCCTGAGGGTATCCAGTTGGCATCCAAAAACATCACTTTTAGCCGAGGTTTCATTTCAAAAGATGAGCACATTGTTGGCAGCCCTGCAGTTATTAAGGGCCTAGCTTCAGTCAGAGCATTAAGAAAAAAGCATGAGCTCTGACGTGCCTGCCATTGTCTTCCACAACAGGAAAACAATCACCGTGGGTAATGACAAAATGCATAGTGTTATCATTTTGTTGGCATTGCAGTTTGCATCAGTTCTGCCTGTTACGCTGTTCCCATTAAACAGCTTCCAAAGTCACTTTGTATTAGCCTCAATGTGAGATTTCATCTCCTTTATTGCCTACCATTCTAATAACTTGATTTTCAGAACCCTAATGTTCTCATGCTTGTTTCTGTTGCGTGTCTAATGTGTTTGCAAAAACTAAAGCCAGTAGTAAACAAGCCAAAGACAATTATCATGCCGAAAACCACACCTATAGATATGGAAAGGAAAATGTGAGGAGCCACCCTGTTTAGTCTGCACATGTCAGAGTCCAGCAAGGACACTCAGTAGGCTAATGTGACCCCTTCCTCCCTCACATCTATTTTCTTAGAATGGAAATTGTCGTAGTCATCCACATGTCACTGGGATGAATCTCCAAACCAGGCACAATTTGGAGGAGGATTTATTAAAACTACAAATTGAGGGGAAGTTCCATAACAGCAAAAGAGGCTGGTTCTCTTTCACAGGTCCAAGCAGAGAGAAAAACCCATCACCAACAACACACATACAGAACCGCAAACAGGCAGGAGGGGCAGGGGACGCACCAAGGAGAGAATTTCTTCCCCTTTATATAGGCTTAGGGTGTGGTCTTGCAAACCTATCCCAGACTTAATGGCTTCCTGAGTCTCTGGAATTTCCTTCCTGCATGGCCCACACAGGAAATTTACTTCTAGCTCCTTTGAGCTTCTTTACATCTTGCCCCTTGCTGAGAGACTGCCTTCCTGTAAACATCCTGAGACCCAGCCAAGATTACTTGAAAGGTCAAGTTGACAACAAAATTTAACCATCACAGAAATTAACCAAGTATCCCCCATTATTAGCATAAGGTTCTCAGCAGATCTAGTACATAGAATCATTGAAGTTTATGCTTCATAGTGCTTGCTGAGATTCTGGACAAATAATCTGAATTGAAATGGACACACCTTAAATGTCAAGTCATAGGAAGAAGCCATGCAGAGTTCTAACTTCCTCCAATGGGAATGACCTTATCTACTCCTGGTATAGAAAGACTGATAAGGAGGATGAGGTAGGTGCTGAGGCTGGAAAGAGAGAAGATAAGAGAGGCAGTTAGGGAGCTTTGTGGGCCTTCATGTAAGGTCTTTTTGGGTTTTATTATAATTGTGACAAGCAGTCATTAGATTTAGGGTAAAAGTATGATTCTAATAATTACAAAAGTTCTTGACATCTTTTAGCACGGAGGAACAAGAGGACCACTTCCTGCTACTGTACATGCATCTCATTGTGATAGATGGTTGCTTCTCCAGTTGGAACATAATATTTTAGATAATGAATCTAGTTTTCCCAAGGTTCCCACAGTAGGGTCTGCTCAACCCTTTCCAGCTGCAGAAGTTGCAGAAGGAGAGTGATTGGAATGGTACATCAGTGTCTGTAATTTATATTTTTCATCTTTATGCTTGGAGCAAAGAAACAACGAATTATTAGTTAGAGCCTTCTAAGAATTTCTTTAGTGAAAAGTCAACACAAGGACTCAGGAAATGGCTCAGTAGATAAAGTGCTTGCAGTACAAGTGTGATAGTGTAGTTACCTTCTTGTTGCTGGGATGAAATACCCAACCAAAAAATAGCCTATAGAAAGAAGGGGTTTATTTTAGCTTACAGTCTTTAGGGGAAGCTCCATGGTGACAGAGAAAAGGATGGTGTAGCAGAATCTGAACATCAGGAAGTAACAGTGGCAGGAGAGTGAGCTGAACTCTAGCAAAGAGGAAACTGGCTGCCTCCTATTACACCTCCTCCAGCAAGGCTCAACCTCCCAAACTGCTATCAGCTGGGGATCAAGCATTCAGAACACATTAATTTATAAGGGGCACCTGATTCAAACCACCACATCTGATGACCTGAATTTAGATCTCTGACACACTGAGTCTAGTATAATCCCTGTGCTGGGAAGACAAATACGGGATTCCTAGGGATTCCTATCTAGATCAGTAAGCTCTACATTCAATGAGAGACCATCTCAAAGAAACAGGTTGAGAACAATTGAGGAAAACACCCAACACACACACACACACACACACACACATACACACTACACAAACACAAAAAGTCAACATGAACTGGGTATGGTGGTGAACACTGTAATCTCAGCACTTGGGAGACTGGTACAAGAAGATCCTGAGTTCAGTGTTAACCTGGACTACATTATAAAACCATGTCTCAAAAAAGAAAGGAAACAACATGGAAATACTTATATAATATCCTCTGGTGTTTTGAACATAATGAGCCCCATGTCATGTTTTAGGAAACTGGGCATTATTGAAGAAATCTAACTGGAGAATGCTTTTTTAAATGATTCTGTTTATTAAGTAAAACTTTACATTTTTGTGGATTATTTTCTACAGTGCCAACAACTGGCTGTTCAAATAAAGTTGATCACCTTTCCTAAAGAGAAAAGGGATGGAGAATAAGGGTTAAGATATGCACTGCTATAGGGTATGTCATAGTTAGTCACATGCTGCTGGGATGAACCTCCAACCAGGCACAGTTTATGGGAGGAAAGGATTTATTGAAGCCACATACAGATCCAGGGGAAGTTCCATAATGGTAAAAGAAGCTGGACCCCTTTCACAGGTCCAAGCAGAGAGAGAAACCCATCACCAATACCATACAAACACCAACAAAACAGGCAGAAGAAGAGACATTTTCCTTAGTGTGGGGTCTTTCTACCCTTTCCCAGCCTTATTGACTCCCTGAGTCTCTGGAATTTCCTTCCTGCACTGCCCCCCCAGAAAGGATCTGTTTCTAGCTCCCCTGAGCCTCCTTACATCCTGCTTCCTACTGAGAGGCTGCCTTCCTGTGAACAACATCAGAGACCCACCCAAGATTACTAAAAAGGTCAAGTTGACAACAAAACTAAATCATCGCAGGGTACTTGCTATCAAACAGAGACACTTCCCAAACTTGTTTACATACTGATCATCAAAGAATTGTATAAAAATTTCAAGGCCCAGGCTATATTCCAGGCTATTATATTTTACTCTCTGTTGATTCAAATGTGAGGGCCGGAAACCACTGGCCTGTGGAACAGATTGAAGCAGATGACACAGGGCCTGACTTTCTCGGATTAAGGGAGATTCATTTTACAGGGAAAGGCACTATTACAAATAGAAGCTGATTTTGCCTCTCAGTAGACATGTTATATATTAAATGGCTTATTAAACTTTTTCAATTCACAACCCCCTTTCATGCAAGATATTTTTATGTGACCTGGAGTACATAGCTAAATCAGATAGGTATACAAATCCAACATTTACTGATAACAAATCATAAAGAAATTTGTTTTGAAACAATCCTTTGGTATCCATGTGATTTTATCATGTATTAAAAACCAAACTAAAAATTGCATAGTAATAAGGTAGATGTGCTTATTCATATTTACATAAAGAATTAAATCTTGTCTGAGTGTGTGATACTGAAAGACTTAGAACATGCTCAGTGATACTTCAGAGCTGATTGACACTTCGGTTTTATCACCATCAGTGCCTAGAGGGCTGCTTTGCTTCACAGAAATGTGGAGTACAAAGTAGCATGTTCAGGGCCTTATCAGAAATTGTTGAAAATTGTGTTTAAATTCCAGACCAATTTCACATAATGCTATTTTATGAAACTCAAGTCAGCAACTCAAACATCAGTTTTTTAAAACCAAACATTCTAACACATTATGATCCAAAGATAAATGAATTTGATACTTACATACTGAAGAATGACAGTAGGCAAATGTTAAAAGACTGTGTTCTATAATTGAACCACTGTGTTTCTATAAGAGCAGAAACATGTACAGTGAAAGCACAGTAGTCATAGCACACAGTAGTGTCTGCTCTGAGCTGTGGTGATTCAGCAGCATTGTATAGGCATGAAGGCACACTCAGTGCACGGTGCACCTGCTAGGTATTCAGAACCAAGGGTGCAGTGAAGTCACACAGTGCATGCAATGTAGCTGAGCGCTGGCACAAAACACCTTTGACTTTTGAGTTGGCATTCAGAAACCTTTTACTCTTGCCAAAATTTTCACAACCCCCACATTCAGTTATGTGACCCCATAGGACATCATGACCCACAGTTTAAGAAGCTTTCAGGTGTGGTGGGGGTAGGCTGAAGATACAATTCAGTAAGTAAAGTGCATTCCATGCAAGCATGATAAGATGAGCTCAGATGCTAGCACCTACCTAAAACCTGGACTTGGCAGCAAGTGCCTATGATCTCAGTGCTGGGAGACAGACAGGAGGACCTCGGAGACGGGATGGCTAGCTAGTCTAGCTGCATCAGTGAGGTTTAGGTTCAGTGAGAGACCCTGCCTCAAAAAATGGGGTGGAGAATGATTGAAAAAGACACAGATGTTCCCTGGCATCCACATGCACACACACAAAGAAAATGGGATATATTATTCAGATGTCAAAAGACTCATGTATATATAAGTTAACCAAAAAATATGTTTTGGAAAAGAAAATATTTATAAAACACCAACTGTTGTATGGCTCAGTCAGACTCTTAAAACTGATACTGTACTACAGTCCAGGGCAAGAGTATACATGAAAGCATGCAGGCTATATGTCCAAAGAGTAATATTTTAATTTGGACTTAATAACTGTCAATTTTTTCTGGCCTGGAATATAATCTAACATAAATTTTCTTGCTACACAATCATCTACCTTATTTTTTAAAAAATCATTACTTATCACTGAGCCTTTTTGAACATTATTTAGGATGTTTCCATTGGATTATCATTATATTTTATGTTGGGGAGTACACACATGCCATGTATGTACCACTTTGCATCTGGTTTTACGTGAGTGCAAGAGAATTGAACCTAGATCAACAGACTTTACAAGCAAGTGCCTTTAATCTGCCATTGCCTCAGCCCACTACTGGATTGTTTTCATGAATGCTATTTAATAAACATCCTTTTGGTTAGTCCTTTCATAATCCTAGATTACAGAAGTATTACACACTGAGAAGATGTATGCATTTGGATACATACCATAGCACAACTGACAAAATAGAATATGCCAGTTTACATTTCAACCCCAATCCCTCACCTAAAGCATGAGTTCTCTGAGACTTATTATTATGTTCCTGAAAGTTTCTCATGGTGCCTGGTGTACAGTACAAACTCAGTGAAATGAATTCTACTTTCTTGATTACCCATTAAGCAAGCCCTCCTTGCTACCTTAGTTTGTTTTCGTGGGATGCCTTCTGAGATCAGTGCATCATCATTGGAACAAGCATCAAGGACAACTTTGAGGCTGACCAGATAGATGCCTTGTGTTGCAGTCAGCTTTCTCTGTTGCTGCGCAGAAAGAACCCAAACAAAAGTTGCTTGTGGGGGAATGGGTTTATTTGGCTTACGGACTCGAGGGGAGACTCCATCCTGGTAGGGAAAACGATGGCATGAGCAGAGGGGTGGACATCACCTCCACCACAGCACTGCAAACAGTAGCAGGAAAGTATGCCAAACACTGGCAAGGGGGAGCTGGCTTACAACACCCATAAGCCCACCCCCAACAACACAGCTCTAGTGAGGTTCTAATTCCCAAGCTGCCATCAGCTGGGGATCAGTCAATCAGAACACATTCATTTGTTTGTGGGGGACACCTGGATCAAACCATGACCATCTGCCCCTGGCCCCCACAAACTAATAATCATACATGATGGAATTACAATGTGTTCAGCTCAACTCCTAAGTCCCCACTGCTTTCAACTGAGCCATAATACCAAAAAATAAACTTGTAATGGCACAGAACATTCACAATGCAAAATATGAGGCATGGAAAAAACAGATTGAACCAATACAAGATTTAAAACAAGCAGGGCATCATCAATCTCTAACTCCAAGTTCATTGTTTCTAACCAATAAGTCTCTTGGAGATTCTATTCCGCCCCTCCAGCTTGGCTACTCAGTCAGGGAAAACTTCCAGTGCTGGCAGAAATTCTTGGCAGCCATCCATAGTCCCGGAATTCATTAGGTCTCCATTGCAACCCACAGTTCATCCTGATGGCTCCATCAGCCTCCATGCAGGCAATCTAACACACTTGCTTCACGTTGCCAATGGCCATTTTTCAAAAACAAAATTGTGTTGCAAATCCAGTGACCCTCTCTTCTTGCATTTGTTATACTCCTCAGAACCAGGTAGGCTACCAATTTGTTAATCCAGGGGGGAACAAAGCATTCAGGCCCCTTACTTCAAAGAATCCACATTCTTCCTGTTGTTCCAATGCAGATCACCTGGCCCAGTATCAATGGTTGGAATCTCTGGAACAATTGCAGCTAAATGGGCAGCAGTTTCAGCCCAAAGAACTCTTTTCTTTCTGTGCCATCTCCATCTGCTCACACCAGTCCATCTTTATGTAAAGCAACCCTGCACAGGTTCCCAGGACATAGGCAGGCAGAACGCAGCAAGCCTCTCTCACACAAACTGCTTCTGGCACAGTCCTGACAAAGTTCTTTCTCACCCTCATAAGCCAAACCTCACAGTCCATTGTTCTCATTACATTCAGGTCTTTAAACTCTGACCAGAATGATCCAATACGCTGTACTTACAGCACTGCGAGGCATCTCTTAGGCTGAGATTTCAAACTTGTCCATATTCCTCCTGCAGATCACTTCCAAAAGGCCAAGCCACAGATCAGGGTTCTAGCAGCACATCCTGGTACTCCACATCCTGGTACAAAACTGTTGTAGTCAACTTACTCTGTTGCTGCACAGAAAGAACCTAAACAAAAGCGGCTTGTGGAGGAATGGGTTTTGTTGTTGTTGTTGTTGTTGTTTGGTTTTTGGGGGGTTTTTTTGTTTGTTTTTTTGCCTTATGGACTCAAGGGGAGACACCATCCTGGTAGGGAACACAATGGCATGAGCAGAGGGGTGGACATCACCTCCGTCACAACACTGCAAACAGTGGCAGGAAGGTGTGCCAAACTGGCAAGGGGAAGCTTTTAACCCTTATAAGCCCACCCCTAACAACACAGCTCTAGCGAGGTTGTAAAACCCAAACTGCCATCAGCTGAGGATCAATCACTGAGAACACATTCATTTGTTTGTGGGGTACACCTGGATCAAACCATGACACCTTGTTATGTCAGAACTGGTTCTGACAGCCAACACAATGTAAACATGTAGCAGTGAGCATCAGGTTAGAGTCCAGGGCTAGAATATGCTCAGAAACTAGATTTATTATGATGGGCAGCAACTAACTGTTGTAAATGAGTTGAGTGCCTTTCCTAAGGAGAAAAGGAATCGAGGCATGGTTTAGGGTACAGTCTGCCATAGATTCTTTGCTGCACCAGTGTGTAGAGCACTCCTGGGCATTCTGGGAGGTGGTGCAGACTCTCTGGTGGAAGGCAATAAATCTGCAACATATAAACAAAGGCTTTGTTCTCATCTGGGGAATCTCATTCTTTCTAGCTACTCCCTTCCTGCTGCTCTGCGCTTCCCTGGATTCTATAGTCACTGAGCATTAGTTTTCAAGGGCAGCTATATTTCTCAAAGGTACTGTTTTCTCCATCTTCCTTGAGACCCTTTTATCTTCTACCACAAGCTCTACAGTGCCCTTGTACCTAGCGTCAGCATCCTCACACTCCCTCCATCTCCAAGTGAAAACCATCCTGAAATAGTTTCCATAAGATTCCTCTTCCTGAAGCAATACCTTAATCTAGCCACCTATCTCCAACACATTCTTAAACCATCTCAAATTTCTTTTGTTTTCTGCTGAAAACTCAGACTTGGCAGCAAAGCAAGCCTCCCATGAAATGATGACCAAGTAGTACTTCTGCTTTTGCTGCTGCCTAACGGGTCTCCTCTTCAGCTATCCATGCATCCTTCCTTTGCTTTTCTGACCCATACTCTTCTTTGCTTGGAACAGCTATTATATTTAAGACATTCTACTTTCATTATCAATGTGCTCATCTTATTGTCTCACACTTACCTGTGCATTATTATAGACAAGTCTTATCCATCCTGACATCCCTGTCAGGAATACAGCTGTCCTGGTCAGGAAGAGGATGACCCAGAGGTCTCATTGATGTTAGGGAAGTCACCATTTTGTGTTCATCTTATTGGTCAAAGGGAGAAAAAAGTACTCTGAATATTGATTGTATTTGATAGGTCGATGTGCCCTGTTTTGTCAAGTCATATGGCACACCTCAGCTTTGCATGGAGACTGAACATTAAAGAGAGTAACGTCATGAAAACAGTTGCTGGTAGTTTCCAGCTTTTGTTGAGTTGAACAGGAATATTAGGTGAGGACTGTGGACTCTGATTTCAAAGGCCAAGTCGTGCCTGGCTGGCCTTGAGTATCCCTCACTGTCTTGTTAATCTAGAAACTAGTGTTGAGATGAGCAGGACTTTGGCCAGGACTAGAGCCGCTGTAGCATGGCCAAGCTGAGTGCTTGCTAAGAAATCCCCAGAGCCACTAGCATCTGATTAAAGCATTTTGCCACTGACAGCCACGGTTCTGCATTCTGTTTTTGTGTGCTCCGGAGCCAAGGGTGACAGAGCTTTGCTGTCTTGAATAGAGCATTGGCTTAATGCTTTATAACCCTCATTTGGTTCTTTCTAAAGATGGGAGTTTGCTGTAGACAGCCCCATGTCCACACAGTTTATGGGAGGAAGGGGATTTATTTCAGGCTTACAGATCTGGGGGAAGTTCCAGAATGGCAGAAGAAGCTGGCTCCATTAAACAGATCCAAGCAGAAAGAAAAAACCCAGCACTACAAGCAAGCAAGGACCAAAATGGGCAGCAGACAGCATGGACCCTGCAGGTCTCACACCTCTCTGCATACCTTTAAGCAGGAAGCCCCAGACACACCTTTGGGCTGGATCCCAGGATCTTTCCCCAGCGACACCTCTTCTTCAGCCAGGCAGCTGGAAATTCAAGTTATAATTTTTACTAAAACCCCTAAGTCTATTGGGGGACATGCATTCAAACTACCACAGAATTTATACCTTTTCCCACTGTTTTCTAGTTTCTTACAGTTATATCTATAAGTGAAATATAGCGCAAAGCCTTTGCTCTTTTCTTGGCTTCATTAGGCTAAATTCAAAGAACCGTGTGACTTACTTCAGAAGAATGCATGTGGGAATCTTTTTCATGGAAAAAACAGAACAAGGGAAATTTTAGGTAAAGCTGGCATCAATGCACAGAGTTATTCATGTTGGAGTTTAAGAAGCCTTTAGTAATCATCTTGTCTTAGGCCTTAAGCTTTGAAAAAATAACAAGACTCCCAACAAGAACTGATGAATATGACTGAGCCTAGAATTGCAGCAGCTATTTTGACTTCTAGTTCAAACATAATTCTCCAACTGTCAGATGGTTTCTGAGTAAGCCCACTTTCTACCCACACTCCCCAACACATCCGTTATGTTCTACAGCAGTTACTCCAATAGCTACCGTTATTTTCGTTCTTTCCATCAGAATGCTGTTTTTGTTTACCAGTTGCCTGCTATTCAACACTTTCTTTTCTGTTATTTTTCTTTCAGAGTTGTAAAGCCTATTAGAGCAATTTTTCATATCAAAGTCTCTGTTGTGGCTTTTGTTGCTGTTGTTGTTTTGGTGTGTTTCCCCTTCATTTTGAGCATCTTACAGTTCAGTTTCATCAACTCTGACCTGCTTGGAGATAGGTCTTTGTTAAAAACAGCTCCTGCCAACCAATAGGCATGAAGATAAGGTGCAGATAATTCCCCAAGACTGCAGGCCTGTGATGTGTATGCTCTAAAACTAAAAGTTATAACATGGGTATGGTGTTGCATGTTTATAATCCCAGCACTCAGGAAGCTGAGCTAGGAGATCACTATGAGTTCGGGGACAGCCTGAGCTACAGAGTGAGACACTGCCTAAATAAATAAATAAATAAAATTATGTCTCGCAAATATTTAAATAAAAACCACTAACTTTCCAGTAGAATCCATAGTCATTTATGAATTCCATATTCCAGATCATGCCTCTCCAATGGAACTGCCTCAGTGAAAAAAGTCAATGCAGCCTAAATGGTAGTAGAGCAGGCCTCTCTCTTTCTGTCCCTCTGCAGGTGGCTTCATTGGGCTTGGTCTTAGAAGAGAGTTGGGACAGAGTGAGTGAGGATGGGGACACTAGGGTTTCAAGGATGGGGGCAATGTGAAGCCAGGTATTAAATTCTGGGAAGACAGACCATATGAAAATACAGAATCCAGAAACCCAACGGAACCATAAAGTCAGTCCCAGAGCCAAGACATGTTACATTAAGGAAGGACAGAGGAACAACTCAGCTCTCTTTAATGTAGCTTTTGGGCCCATCAGCCACTTGGTGCTGAGTAAGTGAGCCTGGATTTCTTCCAGGGTCAGAGGTCATGTACACACTCTAGAATATGTATCTTGTGTACATTCTGTAATACCTAAGTAATACTTGTCCAGCCTTGAGAACGTCTTAATGATTTCGGATCAACCTGTTAGGAATTGGGTGTTCCTTATCCCAAAATACCTGTGATCAGATATTTCAAATTTCTGAGTTTGGGAATTTTAGAATATTTGCTTAACCTTTATGGTTGACTGTCTCTAATCCAAAGTGTTTTGAAACCTGAAACTTTTTGAACAGAATGTTTTTGATTTCTGAGCATTTTGGATTGTGGATATTAATATTCAGAATGCTCAACCTATAGTTAAAACATTATTTGAGAAAAACTCTTCCAAATGCGAGCATGCACACGCGCACGCGCACGCACACACACACACACACACACACACACACACACACACACACCCCTTCCAAAGTAGTATTCTCTTCAAGCTCCAAAACAAAGCAGGTAGAGTTTGATCCCTGAATAATTAGTACTGAGATTCTTGGAGTTAGGCCTACAGAGTGGCAGGAATGGTAGCTCTGCTTATAATCCCAGCACTTAGGAGGCTGAAGCAGGAGGATTGCTGCCTGTTCAAGGGCTGCTGGGCTATGTGGCAAGACCCTGTCAGACAAGAAAAAAGGAAGGAAAGAGAAAGGAAGAAAATGAAGTGAAAGAATCTACCTTTCTCATTCTCTCTTAGCTTTTCACCTGCCATGCAGAAGACAGCTTGATCTAATCTTTAAGTGAATGATATTTGAAGACATACTCAACACTCCCAGAGTGAAAAGCAAGCAGCACGGGGCTGACACTCCTCTTTGCTTAGCTGAACTAGAAAGTGATCTTGGATTTTGTATCATAAATACTTCACATCTACTACAAATTAGTAGTGGAAGGCATTATACAGTATATGGTTGTTAGTAGAGGAGATCATTCTTTTGGGATCTAATGGTTAAATGGGTAGACCAAGGTAAGAAAGCCATTTAAATTCAGCTCACATGGGCACCTGGGACATGTAAGCAGAAGACCTAGAATGTGGCTATAAGAGACCCGAGTGTGAATCCGAGCTGTATTACAGGAAGCAAGACCCAGAATGGCAGACCTAAGGGAAAGATCAACAGTGGTGTTGGTGCCCACCTCTGTCATGTGGTGATAGAGGGAAGCTAAGAAGGGCCTGGGAGAGCTGGAGAGTGAGCAAGCAGGAGGGCCTCCTCAGGACCTGGTTCTCCTCACCTCCCATGCCTGACCTTGGGCTTGTTACTTACATTTCCTTCAATAACCTCATCTGAAAAACAGGACCACTATGAGGGGAAAATGAGAACTTATCACAAAACCTTTCATGAGAATTAACGCAGAGCCCATTTCTCAGAACATAATTTTCAATAAATACTTAATAGTATTTATTAAATACTCAATGAAGAACAGTTATATGGAACTGGACAAAACTGTGTTTTACCAGCAGGGAGAAAACAAAGAAGTGGGCTGAGGGATCACAACAAGCCTGCTAGAACCAGGACACATCTGAAAGGCCCAGGTGTAATTAGGAGGATTTGGGTTGGGAGCTTAGGAACACAGGAAGGAGAGTGAATAGCAGAGGGTTAGGCATGAAGGCAAACAGCACGTAAGTACTAAGAGACCAGAGGCTAGTTTCGAAAAACTCTGCCCCAGCCAGAAAGTTACAAACTTCCTGTGATGTGATAGGGGACCAATTCCTCAGGCAGACTAGGGTAAAGGTAAAAGTGAAATAAATTGATTCTGTGTCTCGTTTGGAGGGAGATACAGACAGGATTAATTTCCATTTTTTAAATGAAGGAGTAGTAGTTTACCCACATAAAAGTTGAGTCCTGTCAAGGATGAAGAAATGGCTTCCAAGTATGCCATAGTAAACTCTGGCCATCTTCCTACCTCAGCCATAGTAAAACTGTTATTTGAGATAATTAAAAACCTAACCCACCAGCTACCCAGAAATGATCCTTCCAAAAACAAGGAACTTACGAACTATACCAACAGTGTAGAGAAACCCAAGCTGTGTCTTTTTCAGAAGGAAGAAACTTGTAGCACTCTGGACTGTCCAGCACTTGACCAAGATATATTTAGGCCTGGAGCTGAATTTAGGGAGGGGGGGACAGGGGAATAGTGAATTAATTATCTGACATTCAGGTTTTATGTACCTCTAATTTTGTTCAGTGTCATTTTAAATACATTTCTGTTAGCATTTACTTTATAAGGAACAAAACATGCTAGTAGATGAATGGTCATTTTTAGGTAGAATCTGCTTTTCATTTGTTTTGTATAGGTCAGATGTATATTTATGCCAGAGAAATGCACACCATAAAATACACTATGGACTGTCTGAAAAAATAATGTGAAGACCAGGCAAAAGTTCTAAAGGAAAGGTAACCTAATTTTGGCCACAAGAACCTTTTGTTTTTCAAAGTGACTTTCCTCCTTGAACTGAAGCCCTAACTCTGCTTCCTGTAGAAGAAATCTAGGCTCTCCTTCGGATATATGATGTGGCCTAATTATTGTTGTGGTTTTCAGTAGATACTGTCCAGAAACATGCACCCCAGGCTCAGAACTCTGGTGGGGACAGAGGGGAAGTGGGGCAGAGGTGAAGCTTTGGGCTGCTTGTCATAGCCAATGGCTACAATCTCACCAAAAGTATCCATCCATCCAGAGCTGGGGCATAGCTCAGTGGTAAGAGCACTTGCCCAGCATACCAGAAGTCCTCTGTTCAGTCCCCAGCACTGGCAAAAAAAAAAAAAAAAAAAAAAAAAACAACTTCCACCTGTAACTCATTCATATAGTGAGTGAGAACTCCTGGGCCATCAATTCTCAATTATCATTATGTATTCCTACTTATCACTAGAATATTTAAAAAGCAAGATGGGTAGTATTGAATGTGTGGTGTTTATTTAACTTTACATGTTAAAGACATGAGCTGTCACTTGGAAGTCACGAAAAGAATGAAAAAAATTAGGCACTGGAGACATTCTGAATGAAACGCTGCTGGAAGTCATATAGCACGATACAATATCGTGAGACCTCCTGAATCATGAAATAAAGAGGGAAATTTAAGTCACATTGCTACTCAGAATACAAATGAATACTGCCTTAAATATCTTATTTAAATAAAACTACTCTATGTTTTCTTTGCTCGTTCAAAAAGCTTGTGCCAAATGTGGTGGGCCATGCCTTTAATATTAGCACTCAGAAGGCTGAGGTAGGAAGATGACTGTGAGTTTGAGGCCAGCCTGGGCTACAGAGTTAGTTCCAGGTCAGCCTGGGCTAGAGTGAGACCCTGTTTGACTGCTTCAACCCCCACACACCCCTAAATAAGGTTGTAAACTGTTCTGTAGCAATTTCTGTGAGATCAAACATAAAAAGTCCATAAAAAGTAAGAATGGGTCAAATAACTGTAGGGCATAGCCAGTCAAATTTTTATAATTCATTGACTATCCACTAAAATAACTCACTCAGGCAAAGTTGTGGGCTAGAAAGGAGGATGCGACCTGAAGGTCAAGTGTGCGCACCTTTGTCAAGAGGTTTTGGCAGAATAAAGAACATGCTTTGTGCATGAGCGAAGTGCCATCTAGTGGTTAAATGGGTCTAGCCTTAATGAAAAGTAAATGGTTTTGCGTGTGTCCCTGTGTCTGTGTGTGTGTGTGTGTGTGTGTGTGTGTGTGTGTCCCGGTCCGTCCGTCCGTCTGTCTCCCCACACTTTCCACCATTTTATACAGCTAGAGAGGGTTGATTCTGTAGGGCAAAGAATATTTGGAAAAGAGTTGTTTTCTTAGAGAAATATGTTGAAAACAAATTATTGCATCGTTACTATGAAATCAGTGTGAAGCCAAGTGTCAAATCACAGAGAGAGCACATAAAAATAAAGAATCCGAACCCAAAGGAAACCATGAGTCGGTGTCAGAGCCCAGAAGACCAGCCTCACAGTAGTTCTGTAAAGCAGAGCTTCTCATTGACAGTGCATATATGTACACAGAGGACTGTCTTCCATTTTATTTCGTTTGGGTGGGATTCATACTTGTGGTGTGTCTTTAGGATACAGTTTCCTACACATTCACATTTGTAATTTTTTATCTATGCACAACCCACGTAATCACTACCGGATCATGACATAGACGTTTCTGCTTTCTTGGGCCCTGGCCTGGTCCGTCTTCACTCAGAGACAGCTAGCTGCTCTCTTGCTATCTAACCCACATGTTCATAGTGCAACGTTGGAGTTTATGCTTCTAGCCCTCCATTCGAGAAAGAATAAACCCTGCCATCACCATTTTAATAGTTCTGGGCAAAGGTGCTTGCTTGCAAAGCCCACCAGGCCAGTTCGATTCCCAAGCCACCCTCATAAGCCAGACTCAGAAAGCGGCAAAAGCATCTGGCATTCATTTGGAGAGAGAAATATTTTAAAAAATAAAAAAATTAAAAATTAGTTTATTCAAAGTTGGAGGAGGGGGGTCTCAGTTGGGGGTGGGGGTCTCAGTAGGCTGTCCTGGGTTTGCTGGTTCTCAGAGTTCAGTGTCATATGGAAGCTTTGTCCCCAGCGGAAGTTGCTGCTTTTCTCCCCACACTTCTCATTGACTTACATATCTCTTTGGTATGATGGCTGTGTTTCCCCAAGTGTCTCTGCAGACAGCCAAGTTAATTTTCAAAGAAATCCCATTACTTTTGAGTGGCATCTCCGAGATGCCAGTGATTGTCACAGCAGAGCTGATACATTCCAATGCAGCATTTCCAAAATTAATGTGACTGCCATGTCACCAGCCACAGCTCTGACACCTGCTCAAATTAAGCCCCACAGCGACAGCCGCGCTGGAATGGTAGTGGAAGAAAGGCTGCTGGCACATTACCCGGCCATGGCTACTTGAAGCCATGCAGATTGATTTCATCTGTACTGCTGCTCACATAGGACCTGTGACAAAACTACGTGTTTTCTGAGCATCAGAACATACATACAGTCAGTGTGTATGTCAAGAAGCAGAGCTAGCTTTGAAATAAATGTGTTGCTACTATTTCCCAACTTTGTTGTGCCTGCTTATTTATTTGATTGCTAAAGAAGTGACCACTGAGTTGGCAGCAGATGTATGTGATGAACACGTTACTTCCAGGTGTCCTGTGAAGGGATGCGGACAGAAAGGTAAAGGTGTATGAGTCAGCCAGGCACTGACCTCTGTTTTAACCTGATGCTCCCTGGCCTGGGCATTTAAAGCAAACAGTGCCAGTTAGGAGAAACACCGTCCTACAAGCATTCCTTCTTAGGAAGGACTCGTATTTTTCTAATTATTGTCATGAGTTTGGGAAATAGACTAACATAAAGAAGAAAGTATAAAATTACGTAATCCAACAAAGAAAACCCTATTTTAATAGCTTTTGTTCATTCAATCCTATTCATGTTCTCACTTTCTCTCCCCCCTCTCAGTCCTTCTATCTCTCTCCCTCTCTCCCTCCTTCCCTCCCTCCCTTCATCGCCTGTGTGTGTGTGTGTTTGTGTGTGTGATGAAGTGAGATAATGCCATATATTTTCCATTAGAAACTCTTAAAATATGTTTTAGGGCTGAGGATATAACTCATTTGTAGATGCTTACTTAGCATATTCAAGGCTCAAGATTCAATACCCAGAAGTGCAAAAAAAATATATATATATATATATACATGTTTAATGTTTTGATTGACTTAATTTCTGGAGTATGAATGAAAATTATTTTATTAACTATTTTCTATTAGGAGATTTTTTTCTTTGTTTGTTCTTTCAAAATATTTATAGATGCATAAAATATTTAAAATCAAATCTTTGATTTTCTATCATACTCAGTGACCAGAAGTTCTAGACTAGTGTTAATAATGGTGGAACTGATTGCCCATGATTTGTCCCTGATTTTGAAAGAAGTAGCTCTAGTGTTTGTTATTATACTCCTATGAGAAGATTAAAAATTATAATAATAAGTACTCTTAGTTCTGATTTTTAAACTTTAAATCTCAGTAAGGTAGACTTGGATCTTAGCTAATGTCTGTGGTGCTAGTAAGATGGTTAGGTTGGTGCCCATAGGTGTGATATATTGTGTTAATAGATTTCCAATGTGAGACTCAATCCTATTCTATCACACAGTACCATACTTTTGGTGAATTGTCAACTTCAATTCCATATAAGTGGTTGTAGGATTTTAGCATATAGATTTATTTTTAATTTGCTCTTTAGAGATAATTCGTATAGTAGGATTAAAGACAAAGTGTTACTCTCACTCTAGTCTATAGTAGATGGTGTATTTGGGAGGGGTGAGCCTGCTTCATTCGACTCTTCCTCCTCCTGTTATATTTGCCCTCTTATCCATCCACTACAGCAGTTTTCCTTCTATAAATTCAAAGTACACTTTCCTTAATGTCTCTGAAAGCATGCATCTCAATGATTTTATGTTAAAATTCTCTGTATATTTGCTTTCTGTTGTATGAGTGGCTGTTGCCTTATATTTTAGAGGGTTCTATCTGCCTGGTTAGCCACTAAATAAATGTCTATCCAGTCCTATCTATGCAATCTGATAGAATGGCAAGTGAGGAGAATGCTACTCTCCTCACTTGTCTCTGAAGTAGTCCTGTGTCGGCTAAGGAGGGTAGAGAGTGATTCCAATATTATGTGGGCAGATGTCTGCTGCTCTGTGGAAGTTATATGGGTCCAGAAGACAAGTCAGCTTCGTAGGACTTGAGAGCAGACACAGGCAGACAAGAGCAGAAGGATAGAACCAGGCTTCATGCATCCGCTCCCTGTGAGTACTGCCTCTGGTTCTGACGGTGGATCCTAGAGAATGCATACTCCAGTATAATCTGAAAATGAAATACGTTCATTGTGCTCTAATAATATACTCTACTAATTTCGTTAAAACATATCTTTCAAATATTCATTTCAAAGCATCACTTCAAAACTATGTCTTTCAATTGTCAGTTCTTTCCCAGCAGAAGCCTTACAAAATTAAGAGACCTCTAATAGCACCCAGTAGACAGAAACCTAGATCTTATGTATATGCTAATTTCTGCTGTCTGAGGCCCAAGGGGTTTGCACTTAACTAATGCTTTTGGAGTTCTTCATTTTTCTCTCCATCATGTCTTGAGTGGTAGTTTTCATGCTTACTGAAAGACCAAAAGCAATGCCAGGCCCTCTAATCGGTAGGTCGTTAGATGTTGTCACATCCAAAAAAATGAATGAAATTTCATGGAAGAAATGATGATGAAAGTAAAGAGAAAATTAAATTGATTCAACTATTCCACTTGTATAGAGCCAGAAGATGTATCCTAGAAGAGATATTGTTAGGCTCAGGCTCTTAGCCACCGTGGAAGCGAGCCAAGGATCTGCTGGCAGATGAATGGATAAGCAAACCGATACAGATGCATACCTCAGCCTTGAGCAGGAGGGAAAGCCTGACACTTGTTGCAATGTGGATAAACCTTACGGATGTTGTGCTAGGTGACAGAAGCCGATCACAAAGGACAGCTATGTTATGATTCCACCCACATACAGTACTCTAGAAGTCAGGTTCACAGAGGCAGAAAAGAGAATGAAGATGGCTAGGGGTGGAGAGGAGGGGAGGTTATTGTTCAGTAGGTCCAGTCTCAGTTCTGCAGAAGTTCTGAAGATGGAGGGCAGTATAATGCCAGTGAAATGTACATTTAAAATAGTGAAGATGGTAAATTTTATGATGTGTCTATCCACCTTTGTTTAGCGAAATAGGGAACAGTGTACCACTCGAGCTAGAGTCAGAGCAAGCTATACCAGCATGGCAATATTTCCAGTGATGATTCCTGTCAGAAACTGCTCAGCTTTCAGACTGTCCCCCAGAAGGGAGGGGCCGGTGGAGAGACTGCTGACCTTGTGCTCCCGGGTGGTCACTAGGAAGCCTTTGAGTGCAGGATGAAGTGCTGTGTTCAGTAATGCCCTTCTTCTTCTTCTCAGGGTGTTAAATACCACGTTATTTGAGAGTTGGGAGATTGTTGGACCTTATCCTTCCTGGTGGGTTTTTAACCTGCTGCTGCTGTTAATACAAGGATTGAACTGCTTCTGGTCTTACTTGATTGTAAAAATAGCTTGCAAAGCTGTTTCAAAAGGCAAGGTAAGTTGAAACTCACGCTTTTCTGTATGTGCCAGAAAATGTGGGATATTTTGGGCTCCTCTGAAGTAACCGTTACTTCAAATTTCATTGAAATCAGGACTATTTCTTCAAAATTGAGCAAGACCACTGTGAAACACAAACGGAATTATTTTCTTCCCTTGAGTTCATGGTTAAAGTCATTTGTTGGTGATGATGCCCAGTGCTCTGCATTTGTGGTCTTATATTTAATGCTGATATATTATGTCACGTTCTTTTTCTCCACTCTGTCTCCCTCGATCCTTCACTGATTATATTTACATTGAACAGAAATTTAATAACATCTTTCCTTTCATGAGAAAAGCTGCTTATACTGTGTACATTTAAACAAACCTATCTCTCAAATTGAAGAATATGTTTGTGAGTTTTCCAGCAAATTTTATTGAAGTGTCTTTGTTTAAAAGCGGACTCATGGGGGAGGCTGGATTAAATAAATCTCCCTGAGCCTCTCAGCCCCTTTGCCTAGAGTAATGACATTTCCAGATCATTCTCTGTCGTTTTTCTTACTTCATTGTTTGCTCTCTTCCTTCTGCCGCCCTGGAAGGCTGGGAAGTGGAACCCTTTACATGTAAGTTTTATCTCCTCTCTCCTTCTCTCCTTCTCTGTCCTGGGTGCCACTTGCCTGTTGGAGGAGTGTGCAGGCACTTCGCGTCATATGTTTGTCTAACCTGCTAATGCTGACTGGAGTCTTGGAGTCAGGTGTAGTTTCCAGGAGCTACAAAGGATGCTGGGAACAGCTCTGCTGATGTCCTTGTGTGAGCGTGGAGTCTGCAAAGTCGCATGGTCTAACAGAGAAGGGGAATGTCTGTGTTCCAGTTTAACACATTGGCTAAGAGACAGAAATAGACAAAGATGAAATAGGAGAAACAAAACGAGCTGGGGAGTTGTGAGAAAGATGGGTGCTGCACCAATGGAGGCCTGAGTCTCAGGGATTTTCCCAGGCAGCGGGCAACACTTGTCCACCTGTCTGTCCTCAGCAAGGGCCACAGAATCCGCTCCTTCCAGAGGAGAAGTTAGTGCTCCTAGTCATGGCCTATGAAACCAGTTCTCAGCATCAGTTCCTACATAAATCCAAACTACTTTGGTCAACTAATTTCTTAGAAATTAAACTAAAGAAATTAAAGTTCATTTTCCTCTGTTCTCATATTCTTGAAGATAAATAACTATCTATTGAATATTTGGTTCTCATTTAGATACAAATGTAATCATCATTCCCAGTATTGCCAATATGATAATAACTAAGTCAGCAAGGCTGCACTAGATGAGATTACTTGGGTTCTTATTGCATTATTTCCAGCAGGCATACTGTCTTCTTTCTAACTCTTATTCTTCGTCTTTATGAGGGAGATGATCATTAATTACATTCCAGATCTCAGGCTTCAGAACATACTTGCTCTTGCTGTTTTCACCTAGCACAATAAGATTACTCATTCATCCATGGGTAATTTTTTTTCCTGTGGGTTATTTTGAGATTCTCGAAATTGTCCTTTCTTTGACAGGAACATAAATACAGATTTTTTTTTCCAAATGCAATTTAAAGTAATCTTCCTAGGAATGCAAATTAATCACTCTCTGCAGCTTGAGTTTTGTATTAGCAGCTTAATTCATGAGTAATGGACTTACAAATGTAGTGGAGCTTTACATTAACAATGTCTTTATAACCCAGGACTTTTAAGTTGAAAGATCTTTGTCCCCTAGTCACGCTGTTGTCTTAGTATCTAAGGGGGTTTTGTTTATTTGTTTGTTTTGTTTTTTAAGATAATTAATGTGAGTTGTCTCACCACAAAGGGCACTGAAGCAAGGTTCATTGTATGGTGTTTACCCCATCACTGGTTGGACTGGAGCAAGTTTCTCAGCTTTTACTTTCTTCCTTATCCACCCACTTGCAAGACATGGTACTCATGCATCATAATGGTGGCTTTTCAAGTGGTAGATTCCAGGATTCTCAAGTTGGTGTGAGAATGCCACAGAAGCAATGTGGTGCGAAAAGCCCAAACTTAATTCTGACGTGCCTCCCAGTGACTCTGCCAGTCTCCCCAAACCACCCTCAAGAATTACAGGAACCCAAGCTAGAAAGAATCTTGTGAAGCCAGGCCAACAAGTCCCACTGGCCACTCCACTTAAAAATTAATAAAGCTGGGGCTGGTGGCACATGCCTGTAATCCTAGCTCTCAGGAGGCCAAGACAGAAGCATTTCTACAAGTTCAAGGCCATCCTTATTTTTTTTAATGATCTGAGCTAGAGCTAGTATTTGAGTATCTCCATTAGTGTGGTTAACTGAGAGCTGACCTTAATAATTCTCAATGTGTATGCAGTCACTGCAGAGTACATTGACCTATTTGTACCCAACAAAGCCATTCTGATAATAAAGATGCCACTTTTAGGTAATGGTAGGATTCATAATTTAGAATGTTCTCCATAGTGTAAAGTAGCTTTTAAGGTCAACAAGTCTAACCCTGTGACGCCTAAGTTCGGTTGTTCCTTTATAGCTGACTTTGTCACCCAAATTGTATCTCTCCAGTGAAGATGAATTAACTACCATAGCAATGTTTTAATCTTCATTGATTTTTTAACAAGTGACTCAGTTTACCTTCCTGTATTGCACGTACTTCTGGGCATGCCTTATGTTGCTGGTCATAGGAGCTCATTACACTCCCATTTCTCTACTCCACAGGTGTCCAAGGATGATCGAAGTGATATTGAGTCTAGCTCAGATGACGAGGACTCAGAACCTCCAGGGAAGAACCCCCACACTGCGACAACCACCAACGGGACCAGCGGTACCAACGGCTATCTCCTGACAGGCCCATGTTCCATGGATGATTAATTCCTCACACCTATAAGTCCTGAACAAAGTGAACTATTTGTTCCTGGAAGTATTTAATAAGTTGCAAATGCAGTTCCTTTCATAATATCTCATCACCAGAAACAAAAATTAGGATTATCAAAGCATTTTGAATAGTGTACTGCCATGTGTCCTGTCTGTGAATGAAGAAGAAATACCATTCTCTTTGTGTAGGGCATGCTGAATGGGATTGACACAGGGAACAATATTTGCTTTGTACTGTCTTAGACTAATTATTTATTTTTTTTGTATTTGTTTGTTAAGTCTGTGGACAAAAGAGGATTTCCTCACTTCTTTACTCTCTGGGCTCATGACCGTGAAGGAGATGTTCCATCTGCTTCTGCCCCTTTCTCTCACCGTCGTCCCACGTGCTGTGCGCTACTGTCTTGGTCCTCATCCAGCTCAAATGGCTTGTTTGTCTTTGTGTTGCCATGCTGATTGTGAAGTTGCACAGATAGTCACCGTGGCTGTTTTCTCAGTGGAGAGCCTCAAGCAGGATGCAGGATGCACTGGGGGTCCGAGTTGTCACTCTTATGATCGGTCAGCAGTTCAGGTGAAAGAGGATGGTTAGTGGAGCCTTCTTTGAATTTTACACAAAATTACTTTGGAATAGAGTTCATTCACTGTGCACAAAGTGAAGATTTATTAAGTATGGTAGGTAGTTGGAGGTTGACCTTGTAGGTTAGAGTCGTTTGATTCCCTGAAATGACACTGGTGTTCCGATTGTGAACACACACAGAAGGTAATTTGCTTAAGCTCATACCCGCAAAGTAATCATGCTCCATATTAGGAGACTCTCCATGCTCTGAGAATAATGTGAAGAAAACAACTGATTTCCACCAGGCTTTGCCACTAACCCTCTAATGCATCCAGTTTTCTATCATTTTACATGAGGGGAAAAAAAGCGAAGTGTATTTTGAGAGAGAAACGGAGTCTTGCAAGAGTTGGCAAAGATCTCCTTCAGTGCAAAGCACTTTACTACAACCACCAGCTTTCAAGAAAAAAAACCCTATCTAGTCTTTGACTAGGATTCACAGTTGTTGAAAGACTATTTGATTCCTTAATTTGCTCAAATGTAACCCACAATGACTGTCTTATGGCTGAAGATGGAGGAGCCCTGCACTCTAAGTCCTTTTATTTACTCCTGTGGTTTCCAAGAACTTTTGTCCACTTGGAGCTAATTCTAGACAAAACAACAAATCTTCTGTTGGACCATGACAACATCAGCAGTGAGAAAAACTACTGAAGAAAAAGTGTCCATAGCCTCCTACATGGCAGTATTATATTTATGTATGGAGATAAGAAAACCATGCACATAAGCCAAAGATTGTAGCACTTCTCATTTTTTTGTGAAAGGGAATCAAGTGGGATTCAAATGCATATAAATCAAGCATCAGCTAAAACAGTAATCCAAAACAAAAATGCAATGATATAAATGTGTAAATCAGGGCGCTGTGGACAGCAGCAAGATAGTAAAGAGTGTTAGTCTGTCCTACTCAAAGCTGTTCACATTTAAGTAAATATTTTGAAAAAAAATTTTGAATCTTTGTACCCACATTTTACAGCCTAGGGTTAGGTAAAAGAAAACCCTTCAACAAGATCTCTTACTGTAATTTTAGATTTTAAATAGTATGCTTATGGTATGGCCCCATGGTAATAATTGGAGAATAATTGGATATACGTCTGCTTGTTTATGTAGAAAATAGTGCAACTAACTGTGCTTGGCAGAGTCTTGTTAGTTTCTTTCCTAAAACAAGCATTTGTCTAAGAGTGCAATTTGTGGATGGTTGAGTTTGTGAGACCAATCACAAAACACCAAAGGTATTATTAGTATTATTAGCTCAAATGCAGATGTATAAAGACTAATACCAGGCAAATTGTAGCCAATAATTTTGAGATGAAACTGTCTTATTAACTGAGATACAGGGAATATGCTGACCTCAGTTTAGTATGTGGGCAAGTCTTCTGAATGGATAGAATGAACCCGAGAGCCGCAGCATATTTCAGTTTGAGCCATATCACACTCGTCAGCGCAGAAGAATAACTTCAAGGTCTGCTTGTAACTAAAGAACAGATGAATTTTAAAACGTCAGTTGATTCTGTCTATCGCAAAGGCAAATCTAAACAAGTGTTTATTTTCTACAGATGTAACTTAGAAAGATGGAATATTCTGTCTTTCTGGCTGATGACGTAACTTGACACAGTCTTCTATGTATCATGTTTTGTTTCACATTCTTTCTGGAGAAAAGAATTCTTTTTGGCTAATTAAAAATGGAGTTTGTAGGCGTCTTCTGGTATAGAATAATAACACTCTAATGCTCTCCCATCGTGGCCAGATCAGGAAACTACATGAGGATTCCTGTCCACCAGTACCAGGCCATAGCTTCTGGAGGGGTGTTTTTGTAAATTCAGCTATAGGTTAGTGAGGGTGCTGTTCTCGTGAATTAGCTTAGTCTGTAGTGATGTCTCCTTCCTTGTGGTTGGTCACACAACCTTACCCAGGCTACCAAGGAGTATGTAGAAAGGACTCTAGAAAAAGTAATCTTTGATCTCCCCAATGTTGTAGCTTAGCTAGACTTCCTAGTAGGGAGAAAAAGTAGAAAATCAAGTAGAATTTGGCCTTGAGTCAGTAAATGATGTAACAATGTGTGATCTATGTCTGTGTATGTATGTTTGTCCAAAAAATGATAAAACCAAAATTTCACTGATTCATTTGTCCACATTCTTGTCATAAAAAACTATCCACCATGTCCAATAAAAGCTTCCCTCCTCTTTGTTCCTGCTTCCCATCAGCTGAGAGTAGTGGAACCTTTTCAGTCCCTTAGCCAGGTGGTAGAGTACCTGAGCTCACACAGAAGCTCACAATCAGTCCTTTGTGTGTTGAGAGGAAATTATTGTCAGTATTTTTGATTATTCAAATGTTTGTTGGAAAAAGTGCAAATGATTACCATTTAACCCCAGGACTTTTTTTTAACATGCTAATGCTGCAGGGCTGGAAGACCTGAGGTATCCTGGGCTACCATCAGATGATGTCACAAGTACCTAACAAAGATGAGCAAGACAGAAAACACAGGCGAGAAGTGAGATCTGATCATATTGTCTTCAGCCAAATTGGTAGATGAGCCTCAAAATTTCTAGTTCTGTTGCCAGACTTTCCATTCAGCACAGTTATATACTACATAATAGTGTTGCAGTCAGCAGTAGACTGTTGTGTTAAATACAGCCTCAGTGTGTAAGCACACTCAGTGTTCATAGAATGACAAAATCACTTCATGACACATTTTTCAGAATATGTCCCTGTCATGAAGTCTCACACACACACACACACATACATATGATAGTTTGAATTTGAGCAAAGTGAATGCCTTCATCTTGGGTAGAAAGGGTCTGAATCTTCCACTTTGCATTCAAATCTCATTGTTATTTAGGCTAAATTTAAAAATAAGAATTCATTTCAGCTTCCCTGAGTCTTTGCTAATGAGCTCCTCAAAGATATAGGTACCCCAAATTGTCCCCAATCTATTTATAATTTTGCTTTCACACTCATTTTTGGAAATGTCAATGCCAAAGTTGCCTGGATATTTAATACTTAATTATTTTTTCTTAATTTGAAGTATAAAAATGACGCATTAACTCCAAAGTTATCTGTACTAGTATGTGTGATGATGTTATATATCCAGAGAGGCTTCAAGAAATCCTTTGGGGGAAAAAAAAGGTTAAATGTTTACATTTCATGTGCTATTTGGGTCTTGTGATTTTATTTGACTTTGTTTTTTGTGGTTATTTTTTTTCTTTGGCTGATTTTCTGCTTTGTAAATTAAGTAATAAAACCCAGAAATGTTTCTAACATCCAAATAAGAAAAGAAATCAAGTAAGATCAAAGTCAGTCTGTGGGAAAGTGACCAATCAGCACCTCTTCTGGAAAAGAGAGATGCAGGGAGCTCTGGTTGTGGTGCCCACCACCTAGCGAGCTGTTTGTAGAGAATGACCCGAAACACTATGAACTGCAAATAGTTCTTGAAGAAAATGCCGCAGGATTTTTCTTAAGTATATTATCCCCAGAATTAGCTTCTCAGCGAGAAGAAATTGTGCCATTCTCAAATTGCCACGTAGTAATTACTTAGTACACACATTTACTTCTCCTTTGTAGTGGGCCCAAAGAAGGGTGTGGTTGTTTGTCTGTGTGTATAGCACCTTCTTGTCCCTAGGGGGTGCTCAGTGGATGCTGAGACACCTGGGCACCCTGCTGTTTGAAACTGATCCATATTGCCTATAAAAATTGTAGACACTCAAAGGAGAACCTTAGTTCTTTCCAGATATTTGCAGCTTGAACCCAACCTAAAGCCCTTGAAAGGAATACATTACCAAAAGGGTGTGTGTGAGACCCCATCAAGACCAAGAAAGGTCACTGCTTCCAGATGTCTTAAGATATCTGCAGGAAAAGCCATTCTCAAGATGGCCCAGGAAATGATGAGAGTGGTGTCTTCTGTTAGCCTAAGGTCTGTCTTGTTTATCTCAGTCACTCACATTCCTTTAAGACCTTCTAAAACTCTCAGCAAAATTTAGGGGAGATGTTAGCATGTTTCTGCTCAAAAGAACAGAGAATGGAATGCTGCATACTCTCCCTCATATGCGGTCCTTAACCAGGATAACTGTTTTCTTTAGGCAGACTAGTAGAAAGAACTGAGAGGGTATAGTTTACTGAAAGCCTTTAGATCATGTGACCACATTTCCTCCTCTGCCTGGTTCCATTTATCTGGAAAAAGAAAAACCATCCTCTGTGCCCTTGTATGCGTGCTTCCTTAACATTGGCCCATGGGTGCTTGGCTTACTGTCTTGGTCTTGGCTGTGTGGCCTGGAAACTAAGACACAACAGCTGTCATTGTGATTTCTCTGCCCACTGAAGGACTGAGTTCATTCAGATTCATTCTAGCTGGTTTGTCATTTATAGTAATTTGGAAACTGTAAAATTTCCCTTGAAAAAATATTTTTCAAGATTAGCTGTAAAACAACCAAAAGCTCTGTAATAAGAGCATTCACATGATGATTTGGGAACTTTAGCTTAAAACTTTCTTAATTTGAATGTGGAAAACACTCCAGATTGGATCTCCCAAAATTTCATAAAGCCCCTCAGCTCGCAATTCTCATCAGCTCTGCCGGTGTCGTCATCATTTACCCTTGTGGCTGCTTGTTGTCATGGGAAAGGGGGTGGTTAGTTTTGGGGTTTGATTTTTCTTTCCTCTTTCAATGAGAAGTGATAGGTGACAAAACCTTCTTTGTTTTCCTCAAACAATTCCATGCTTGAGCATTTCTGTCAGAAATGGAATGATGTTCGGTTCGCCAATTAGAATTACTTTAATGTATGTTTATTGTGTTTGCTGATTTTATATGAAAGTATAATTATTCATTCTTGATCTCTGGAAATAAGCATTATTATGAGGATCATTTTACTTCGGAAACACTTTCATAATAAAGATAAGTATTAAGAGTACAGTGTAAAGTGTCCTTTACTGCAAATGCTGACCAACCTGCATTTGGAACATAACACACATTTCTGGATGGTGTCATGTTAGAGGTCAGTCATCCCAGTCATTTCTTACAAGCTTCTTCCAATCCCCAAATCATTGTGATCACTGAGAAAGTAGGTTTAGATTAGCTTGTGGTATGCTGTGATGTCTCCTTGAAAATTAGGACACAAAAAACTTCAGTGTTCAATCTTAACACTGCTGGAAACATGACTCAGAGAAGCCATACATACATATATATATGTGTGTGTGTGTGTGTGTAATCAGGCCATGCTGGATATTTTCCCAAAGTATAAAAGGCAATGAGGACTAATACTCAATACACAATAGAAAACTGCTCTTCTCTGTATGTATTTCTCAGAGAAGCTTAGCTGATATCATTTTCTCGGGGTTTTGGGCCCATATCTTTAACCCTTCTGCCCATGTTTGTCTTTGCTGTGGAATTTTGTCTTTCCCAAGCTGCTTTTCTCAACTGTGCTTATGCCTCTAGTATTGCAAAAGCCCTAAGATAGCACTAAAATTTAACTGGATACCCTGTTACCACCAGTATTATAAAAAATAAAACAGACACCTCACTAAAAAATCTAAAGATCGTAATGACCGAACAGTCATCTGATCCAAGCATAAGTTATTCTAATAAGGCCAGCCAACAAAATTTCTCTGAAGCACAAAAAAGTAAACTATAAAAAAAATGCATCACTTGGGAAGTCATGAATGAACTCTTTTAGTTCCATAAATGCAGGCTAGTCTAGTACCAAAAACATGTCTCCCAGGAGCTTGAATGCAACTCAGTTTTTTCCAGACCCTTTCTTCATTGTTAGGACTGCTACATCCAACCCAGGAATTTGTTATGTCTGACTCCTAATTCTCTTTCCACCAACCCTGCCCTTGCTTCCATAGGAAGAGCGGTAACAGTGCAAACAACACTCAAAGGGAGCAAGAAAGAGGACCAGGCACAGGATCTGCTGGAAGGCTGGTGGTCCCTGACAGCCAGTCCTCATGGTGACTCGAGTCTTGTCCACACTCTTGATTATCTCCGAGTGCTAAAGTGAGGAGAAGTTACGGCTGAAATATGAAATGGCCCCACAGGCTTATATGTTCAAAGCTTGATTCCTCACTAGCGGTACTATTTTAAGATATGGGACATAGCTGGTAGAAGTCCATGCCTAGGGTCATGCCTTTCAGGTTTAGAACTCCCAAGTTTTTTCCCCTTTTGTTCCCATGTACCATGAAGTAAATAATTTCACACATACTCTGACTGCTATGATGTTCTGCCCAAGCACATGGAGACAAACAACCACAGACTGAGCCCTCTGAAATCATGAGCCAAAATACAAAATTTATACAAGTTATATTCCTACACATTGAAACTGGGAAAAAAAAATACCTAGAGTTTGGATTGGTGGAAGCCAGACATCACTGTCCCATGGTTAAATTGAAGAATTCCAATGAAAGGACTTCTTTCAGAGGTGAAGCTATCTGGCCAGATCAAACTAGGGAGGCTAAGGCTTGCAAATATGGATGCCATCACCATGCCTGGGCTACTTCCAAATGCCAGTGAGAGGAAATGGTGTTTAGGAAGAGCACACTAGAGTCTGTAAGCCTGAATGGAGAGAAAATGCCCTTGCTTTGTTGGGCCACCCATTGGCTGAATACAGCCAGAAAGCTGCCCTGTGGTGCCCGGGAGCTGCACACCACAGGGAAGACAATGGCCCGAGATGCTCACTGCAGGGTACAGAGCAGGACTGTGGGTGCTGAGGGCAGCAGAGTATGTGGGGTGAAGCTGGTGTCCCTGCAGCATCATCGTCAGAGGGCACGATACATGTTTGTTGCAGAAACTCCTAAATGTGAAAGAAAGCACACCCAGTTAGGAGAGAACTGGTGAATTGGAAACTACCAGCAATGAGCACTCCATGTGATGAGAAGAACATGAGAAAGTGTGAAAGTGCTGTGGCTCCCACGACTTCTGAACCCAGAGGGGCACAGAAGCTAATGGGTTTGGAACAGCACTAGAGTAAGGAAGCCATCTGTCGCACCAGAGCATCAGGGGATGAGGATGCTGGATGATGGCTGAAGGAGTAGCTATAATCAAACTGAGAATAACTTCAGAAAAGGGCCCCAGAGAATGAGAGAATGAATGAGACAGAACTAAGCATGGAAATGCAGCAAGCAGGTCCAAGCTCAAGCACTCATGGCTAAGGCCCGAAGCAGTTCTTCAGGTAAGAAGTGGTTTATTTTTAATTTAATGAATAATGGGCAATAGTTGCATATCCAAAGATGTTCTGATTAACAAGGATAGAGTCCATAGTTGTATCATTCAACCATTCACAAATGCTTATAGAGATGCCAGGAAGTGTTATAGAGACTAAGGATAAGGTGAGGAAGACGAGTGCAGTTCCTTCTGACACAGTTCTTGTAATCGAGTCAGAGAAGTCACATAAAAGCAATAAGAAGCTGCACATAAAATGCCCACAGGGAAACTAACATCGCATTGGGCTGGCCCCACACATCTAAGAGTGGCTAGAATATTCACAACACAAATGGTAGCAGCTAGTTGGAACAACAGACAGCTCGTTCATAGAGGGTGGCTAGTCAGTTTGGATGATAGTCAACAGTTTCTTAGAAAATTAAGCATGCTCTTGTGAAACAACCCAGCAATTTCACTCCTTGGTATTACTCAAAGGGGCTGAAAATGCATCTACATAAACACTTGCACATAGGTGTATATAGCAGTTATTATGGAAATAATATCAGTGGGCTGGAGAGGCAGCTCAGTGGGTAAAGTTCGTGCTGTACAAGCTTGATAATCTGATTTTGGATCCCAGAGCCCATGTAAAAAACTAGTCATGTGCCAAAACTACATGGTTAAGTCCCTATTGTTGAAGCTACCCCACATTTCAGTTGTAGGATGTAGAGAAACTAAGCTAGAGATGAGCTGGAAACTCCTACCGGCTTGCTTGCTTCATATCAGAAGCCTTATGCAAGCTGAGAAAAGCCATCAACAGTCCTACCCAGCTGTGAACCCTGTGTACTCTACAACCAGCCTGCCAGGCAATGTGTACTCACTGGTTTAATAATGGTATATCAGTTACTTTCTCGTTGCTTGGATAAAATACTGCACCAGAAGCAGCTTAAGGAAGGCAACAGTTTATTTTTGGTTTACAGTTCCAGAAGGTAGAGTCTTATGGCAGAAAGCATGTCAGGACCAATAAATTGGTGTCACATAGTCACATCAGCCAGGAGGAAGTAGAGAAGAATGCTACCAGCAGGGCCTGCCCCTTCCTCCATAAAGACCCCACCTCCAATAGAAAGGTTTCACAACCTTCCCAAATAGCACCAACTGAGGAGTAGGTATTCAGACAGGTGAGTGTTTGGGGGTGGTACATGAATGCTATGGAAGCAACCAACCACTTTCTGAATGGATTTGAGACCTGCCCCACAGGAGAGAATTTATGCCTGATACTGTAGCCTATGGCTAGGGATACAGGTCCTAGGGGGAACCTACTACTTTGGTAATGCTAAATAGATAGCATATTATACTGGATTGGGACCCAGCCAAAAGAACTTATGTTGCCTTAATTGCCTCTTTAAAATCCTTATAACCCAATACTGTGACATCCTAAAGAAATGAAGGGTGCAGATTTCAACATGAGTTTTAGAAAACAATTTAAACCCTTCGTGCAAGATCTTTTCTCGCAAAAGTAAGGAAAAACAAGGTGATTTCATGGTGACTTTCCAGGGCACTTGAGACTAAATGGCCACAGGCATCTAGACATCTCCTGGCCGGGTGATTTGAGCTAAGAGTGCTGTCAGGAGCATCTGGAGGTGAATCTTTCACAGGAGGGGTCCAGGCAGTGGGAGCCTGAATCACAAAGCCTCCAAGGTGGGGAAATGACCACAAATCTGAGGTATGACAAAAGGGACAATGCGATGGAGGATAACACACAAGGAAAAGAGTACAGGTGACGAGACGGAAAAGTTGGGGAGGGGAGATCACTCGGGGCCTGTACCCCATGGCAAGAAAGATGAGCCTCAGGGAACAAATAATGGAAACCTTTCAGGGATTTGAGAAAGGGAGTAGCATGGTCTGATTGGTTGTCATTTTTAATTAGAGAACCTGGACTGGAAAAAGCTCATCCTAACCAAGACAAGAAAAACCTCAGGCTTCCACTGTGGTAGTATTGTCTGCAAATATGCAGTGGGCACCAGTGACAAAGCAGGGGATGGGCACGTAGCCACTGGATGTAATAACAGTGCTACTGAAGATTCAACTCACAGCAGAATAAGCCTTTGACAAATCTTTTTATCAACAATTTATATATATATATATGTATATATATATATACATTTATATATGTGTGTAAATCTTAATGGAGAGTGATAGGTGGAAGGTTTTGCTGAGACGTGGGACAGGAGAAGCTCACAGATGTCTTTAAGGAAAGCAGCTTAAAAAGTACTGGAGATGGGCAAACACCAGGCAGGAGAGAACCTTGGGGAGGAAGGCAGGCTTCCTGAGTGGAGGGAGTTCTTTTTCATCATTGTTGTCCGCACCTTTCTTTGTGGAGTTCAAAGACACCTAGTGGACTGTGAATTGACGGATGAGAGTAATTTCCAAAACACCTCTCTGGAGGAGTCAAGCAGCCAAAGATAACAACACTTGCTGTCTGCGGATTCCCTGACTGCTGGCTGCACGCAGATGAGCCTGCCCTGGTCAGCATCGCCTCCCAGCACAGGCAGGTGGGATGAAGAAGCCATAAATCACTTGGACCGTTTTTTTACTGTGTGTCAGGCATCAGATCCTACTAGGTCAAAACTATCTCAATCAAACAAATCCTGAGAGATTGACTTTGGTTAGTCATTCACACTAGTAATGTTCTGTAAAGTTACCACCAATATTGCCTTGTGAATAGTGAGCCATTATTCCTAGTAAACTCATGGGATTAGGTTCCTGTGAGACTGTTCACCCATCTTTATCAACCAAACCAATATATATAACAGTAATATATAATATTAAAATATACAGTTTCAGTTCATTAGCATCAAACTCACAGACAACACTACAATTCATTCCCGAACAATATTGTTATTGTTTTATAAGGCAGATCATGGCCCTTTTGAACACAGGAGCATGGGGAGAGTATGTTAGCATAACATTGGGGGGCTATTTTAAAAAGTGAAATCACCAAAAAAACCCCACAAAAATGCAAAGGAGATGACATTAAGTGGACTATAAAAAAAGGGGGGAGAGGCTGATGATTTAAGGTATGAGGGCTGGAGTTTTGCCTTGAGCCTCAGCTGGGATTGTGCTTGTTGGGCAACTCTTAAATTACCTATTATGTGTCCTTTGGATGACTAGTACTCATGGTTCACCAGAGAAACAGAATCAATAAAACACACATGCTTATATATTCACACGTCTGTGTGTGTGTGTGTGTGTGTGTGTGTGTGTGTGTGTGTGTGTAATGTTATGAGAACCTAGAAGGTTCACCAAGACTATAGAGGCTCAGAGCTCCACAACCTGCAGGTGGGGGGCTGGATACCCAGGAGAGCTGATAGTGAAGTTCACATCCACGTCTGAATTTAGAGGCTGAAAACCAGTGTCACAGCTCAAAGATATACAAAAGAAAGATCAAGTTCTTTCCTTCTCAGGCTCTCTGTTTTGTTCTTGTAGGAACTGAATGAGGCCCATCTACACTGCAAAGGGTGTCTGCTTTACTCAGCCTACTGACTGATTCAGATCTTCATCACATTCGGCAAATAATCTGATATCCAATTGTGGTCAATTAAGTTCTAGGTTGGATTCTCAAAGGTGTTCTGGCCTATCTGGATGGCTACATAAGCGAAGCACTGGAAAGAAGAAAGAATATGTGAAAACCAGCTTGAACATACACAGTGCCCTACCCTGCTTTTTAAAGTCTATTCTCCACAGAAACGAATGTGATGCAGAGCTGGGCTGTGAAAGCCCAGGCTCGATGCATAATAGCCTGTGGACCAGAGGCAAGGGAGTATTCAAAGACGGTGAAATATAATTAGGACACAGAACCAACCTAAGGAGCTCTCACTAGCAAAACCTAGGCTATTTTGTGTATCAAAATTAACAGATTATAATGTGTTGATTAAAATGGGAAAGTATGACTTTGAATGATATAATGTAAGTAAACTAAAAAATTGAAGATCAAGGTGTTTGCCTCGTTTAAAGGCACATCTCTCCACAGTATGTATTTATTAACTGCAAAGGTTCAAGCAATAAGTTGGCAATGAAGAAGCCAGGCAGGCACCATCTTGGTCAGGTAAGCAGCATCAGCAAAGACACCATGAGTCACTTGAATGGCTGCATCACTTTTATGATATTTCTGCCAAATATGTATAACCTCCATATGACTGGGAACAACCATCCAAAAAAGCCAAATGGAAAGACACTCTATAAAATAGTTAAATGGTAATCTTGCTTTGTGTGGTTTGAGGAATCAAACCCAGGACTCACATGCTACTACTGAGCTATAGCCAACAGGAAATGCTCAAATTGATCGATGACATGAAAATCCAATTAGACTTGAGAAATGTTTCAGAGTGAAAGAGACCAGAAAGACAGTTGAGTGCAAGGAAGGATCTAACAGGATCCCATTGCTATGGAGAACCTTAAACAGGAAAGTTGGCAGAACTGGGGATTAGATTGTGATAATAAATCAATTTCCTTCCATTGATGATTGTTTTGTGGGCTTGTTAGAGAGCATCCTTATTTGTAGGAAATGTATACTAAAATAATAGACAGTTATGGATATGTGGTTGGCAACTTAAGAACAAAAAAATGATTTGGGGCTGGAGAGATAGCTCAGCAGTTAAAGCACTTGCCTCCAGTGCCTAAGGCCCCAGGTTCAATTCCCCAGTACCCACATATGCCAGACCCACAAGGTGGTGGCCCTGGTACTCTTGTTCTCTCTCTCTCTCTCTCTCTCTTTCTCTCTCTCTCTCTCTCTCTCTCTCTCTTCCTCTCTCTCTCTCTGCTTGAAAATGAATAAATAAAATATTTTTAAAAATGATTTGTCCTAAATCTGCATTTTGCCTATAATTTGAAACTATTTTTAATCAATGTGTTCACAAAGTTCAAGACTGTATTAATATTCCGAGTGAAAATTTCAGGTATTTAGATATAGTAATTTCTAGTTTTTTAGTGAATTTGCCACCTCTTTGGTTTGGGCTTTTGTTGATATTTTTGTTTTCAAGGAGGAAAGATTTATTGTGGGGAACAGTTTCAGAGGTTTCAGTCTATGGTAGGGTAACACGCTTCAGAGCCTGTGATGCAGCATTGCATTGTGGGAGAATGGCGTGGTGGAGCATAGCTGTTGATTTCATGGTAGCCAGAAAGCAGAGCAAATGCAAGAGGGAATCAGAGAAATACATACCTTTCAAAGGCATGCCCACAATGTCCTCTTCTCTAACCAACCCCTAGTAATATCTTCAACTCATTAATCTCTAAGTGAATTAAACTAGCCATTAGGTCAGAGCACTCATGAAGCATCTCTGGACATGTCCACACAGACACCAAAGAGATGCACTTTGACCATCTCCTTGTCATCTCTCAGTCCCATCAAGTTGACAGTCTAGATCAGCCATCACTAACTAGCTGCCTCTTGTCAACTTCATACCCAATCACATCTTCTTAAATCATACTTCATTTCCAAATAAAGAAAACACCAAAGCCATAATTACATGTAACTCTAGTTACATTTAATTGCAACTCTCCTGTGCACAATGAAATAATACAATAATCCCTCCTGAAGTCTCAACCTTTCCAGAATGGCTCAAAAGTTCAAGTCTGAAGTTTTCTCTGAGACGCAAAGAAAATCATAGCTGTGAGCTCCTCTAAAATCAAAAGAAAATGTCGTGCTTCTAACATACACTGGCATAGAGCAAACTTTTCTATTCCAAATATAGAGGAATGGGATCATGACAGGAGTAGTGAGTGGAAAGGGCGGGGGTGTGGCTAAGTGGGAGAGTTCTTGCCTAACATGGGCAAGGCCCTGAGGATGACCCTCAGCACTGAAAAAAAGAGGGAGGAGGAGAAGGGGGGATGAGACCAAAGCAAGCTGGAAAACCAGTAGGGCAGCATTTACTACATACAGGGATCCTGGCTGGGTGATGTGAGCTGTGAGGACTGGACACCCTACATGCAGGGACCCTGGCAGGGTGGTGTGAACCCCCAAGGACTGGACACCCTACTGCTACATCCTCGCCAGTTGCAACCAACCATGGCCTCTCTCTTGGGCTGGCTGCATTTGTTTTCTGCACCTGTCCTCAGCCGGTATTTCGCATTCCTGGAGTCTCCACTGGATCTTCGGTTGCCCTCACAGCCTCACACATGGCCACTTGAAGGGCTGCCTGCTGCTTTCCAGGCCTTTCTTTGAAATCTTGATGGGAGCCCTACGACTATATGACAATGCCAAGGTCTGCTGTCAGACTGAGCAGTAGCCGGGTCCCCTGTGCCGCGAAGAGCAACAGCTGCTGATGTCTCTGATGCCAGAAAGGAGACTCGCTGCCCAAGGCAAGCGGGGTACCCAGACTTCTCTTCCCAAAGCAGTCTTTCAGATGAGTTCAAACCCACATCCTGAGTCTGCTCATGAATGGACTTCAGGCAGTACCCCTATCCCCTTCCACAGCCTTCCGCCAGTTGTTGAAATGCCACCAAGCCATCTTCCCTATGGCCTCCGTACAATGTACATGCTTTCTTGTTACTGGCCCTCATCTGTAGCAGTCACACGTTCCTTAACCTCAACTTTCCAGGGGTTTCCTTTCAATCAAACAAAGTTTTCAAATCTTTTTGCTCCCGATTGTTGATAAGCCCTGGCTACAGCAGCTATCCATGTCACAGCAGGAAAGCTAAATTGTCTTGGAATTTCCTCCACCAGGGCAGCTCATCCGCGGCCCTTAATCTAGTCTCCCGTAAAGTCTTAAGGCGCTCAAACTTGGCCTCTGGTCAAATCATCAGTATAGTTCACATTTCCATCTGTAACCTCATGAGCACAGTCCTTAGTAGGCACAATCTTTTTGTTTTAATTTTCACTAGTATTTTTGGCTCGCTTTTCTCCTTTTAAAGTAAAAAAAAAAAAAACATTATTAATCCCTTCCCTTCCTACTACCCTTCTTTGTCCAACCTCCTTCACTGAACCCCTCTTCTATTTATTTTTTAATTATTTATTTGTAACCAGAGAGAAACAGAGTGATAGAGAGGGGGGAGAGGGAGGCCTCCAGCAGCTGCAAACAAACTCCAGATGCATGTGCCACTTTGTGCATCTGGCTTTGCATGGGTACTGGGGAATCAAACCCCAGTCATTGGGCTTTGCAGGCAAGTGCCTTAACTGCTGAGTCATCTCTCCAGCCCCCCTCTTTTATTTAAATGTCTTTTTTTTTTGCCCTCATCATTCAAACCACCAGTGGATGGGTCCAATGCTGTGCAGGTCTTGTGTAGGTAACAGCAGTTGCTGTGAGGTGATGAATGTAATTACCACTGTATGTGTCGATGACAGCGCTCCAGGGCACTCCTCACCACCGCCTCTTCTGCTCTAGCTCCTGGGCCACTGCAGGATGCGACAGATGGATTTAGTGCTGAACACTCATCTGTCACTTCTCAGTGATTTGACAAGTTTGAATTCTCTTCAACAGTCACTGCCATCTGAAAAGAGAACCTGATTTAAACGAAAGTGAGAGCAGTGCTAATATACAGACATAAGCCTAAGTATTTTGAAGGCATTTTGTGGGTGTAATTAAATCCATGTAGACAAGCAGCAGTAAGTAGTAACGTCCCTCCTAGAGCTATGACCTTCCCCGCCATCAGCTTTTGACTAGGATTTTAATATTAGACATTAATCCTCCCCCTCCCCAATGAACCAAGACTCAAGTACAACCTGAGAGCAATTACTTACCTTCATAACAGACATGGCACTATAGTACTAGTGGAACCATCTTGCCTGGCTGGATATTGGGCCCATCAACTGGTGTGGATGATAGAGAAAGGCAGAAAAGACATTTAAATAAAAGAGGGATCCTGTCAATAGAGAAGAGGCTTCCATCTTAGCTCTCGCTTGATTTCTCAGTGTCTTACAACCGAAGCATGTGATGGCTTCAGCAATAAGGTCTTACCATCTGGTTCTTGTGTGTAACCAAGAGTCTTGGCAATGGCCTGTTTTTTTTTTATCTTGGCAGGTGGGCATGATGGGGCAGGGCTATTTATGTCATGGCAGCCAGAAAACAGAACTAAGAATGTTATCTTTCAATTCCAGGAGCGTGGGAAGGGGAGGTGGATCGGCAGGTAAGGTGCTTGCTTGAATTCCAGGAGCAATAAAGTGATACAAAAGAAACATGTAGTAAAACATTAATCAAAACTGTTAAATAACTCCAAATTGGTGAGTTGAATGGCCCTGTTTTTTTCTGAAAGCTTTGAATTAGAATAGATACTTCCTTTGACATGAAGTTGATTTCTTCTGCAAAAGAATAAATTGGTAATGATAATAGTAATGACATGGACCAGTTCTTTATTAACACTATCACATGTGTTATATTTATAAGGTATCTGGTATGACTATTTCCATTTTATCAAAAAATTGAAACTTAAAGAGGCATAGAAATGATCCTCCAAATTAGAAAACGAATATGTAGTGTAGCCATCTGAATCCCTCCACACTCCAAAGCCTGTGCTGTTAATTCCCAGTCCTCTAGTGCCTCTCATGAAGGCCACAGAGAAGGAAAATGTAGGGAGAATACCAGAAGCTTGGATTTCATTTCCCCACATCCTCACGGCCTGCACTCAGTTTACTCCACCATCAACCCTCTGGTTCCATTTAAAGTTCTACCCCTTCCTCTCCAGGTTTGTTAAAGCTTCACCATTTTTATTTGTATTTTTGGCAACAGGCTCCCATTCTCCCCGATCCTTATTTCAATTTTCTTAGTTATTGCATGTCCATCACTGACCAATTTTGAAATACAAATCTTGCACGAGATGTTTTGGCACACACCTGTAATCTGAGCACCCAGGAGGACTTCAAATTCAAAGCCAGCCTAGGCTACATAAAGACCCAGTCTAAAAATAAAGAAAGAAAATGAAGCTCTAAACATCAATAATGTGCTTAAGTTTCTATTGACTAGAGTTACATTTGGTTTCAAGTTAAAGCCTGGCCCTCACGTCTGGTGGTCTGACCCACGTGTCTCCCCAGCTTTATCAACTGTGACCCCGTGCAAGCTTTGTGTTCAGACATATTTGAAGGGTTCTAACTTGATGGAGACACTAACACATGCTCCGTTGTTCAAGCAGTATGTGTATAGAAGCATCAGCAAGTGCCAGCCTTCTTTTTCTTCTTTTTCTGCTGCTGCTGCATCTGTTTCTTCTTTTTTCTTTTTTGTTTTGTTCTGTTTTTTTTTGAGGTAGGCCTTTGCTCTATCCCAGGCTAACCTGAAATTCACTATGTAGTCTCAGGGTGGCCTTGAACTCATGGTGATCCTTCTACCTCTGCTTCCCAAGTGCTGGGATTAAGGAGGTGTGCCGCCACACCCACTCGAGTTCCACCATCTTTTACCAGTATTTAATATCATTCTCCTCTTCCCTTGGCCAAGCTGTGTTGGGCAACTTTGGAATTCTCATTACACTTCTTTAAAGACGTGTTCTAAGTAATCCCCTTACTGTGATGTAACTTCCTCAGATTGCACATCTTGAAAGAAGCTTTCAGAGGTTCTTTGTCAATGAATGAATGAATGAATGAATGAATGAATGAACAAATCCACACCATGGAAAGTGCTAGAAAGGCAAATTGAAAGACAGTGGTTTTTAACAGAACCCTTTAAGAAGAGTTTGTGAGGGAAGCCAAATAAGGGGTTAAATATCTTGAGAAAATAGATAACAGGGAGCTATTTTAATGAGTACCCAGAGCAGAGCACTGTTTAAACCTCTGAGTTCTGAGTAAACAAGTTTATATATTGTGTGCCTGCAGTCAGTCCCAAAGGTCTACAAAGGCTTCAAAATAATTAGTATACATTTTAATAAATGTATTAGAGCACAGCATAAAAATATTCAAATGTTCAAAAGAAAACAGAGTGAAAAATAGAGCCCTCTCCTCTCTCAAAACCCACCGCAGCGCCTCAGGTCCAGCTGCACAGGAAACCATGATAAGCAATCATTTTGAGTACTTTTGCTTTTTCCTTTCAAGAACCTGGAAATGATTTCTAGAAAATAATCAGAATGGAAATGATTTCTAGAAAATAATCAGAAATCAATTCAATATATAATAGAAAGGGAAATAAATACCATGAGTAATATTTTATTTGCATATACACAAGTGCCCACATCTTATTTTCCCTGTAGACTAATACAGCCCTATACTAGACATCCCAGTGTACTTTGGGTGGTGGTTTTGTTTTTTAAATCTCATACTCTAGTCCAGGCTGGCCTTCCTGCCTCTCAGCCTCCCCAGTAGTGAGATTACAAATATGAATAACCACATCTGGCTTTGAATTGAAATCTCCAAGACCAATCAGAAAGGAGCTTAGGGAAAAATGTAAGTAATGACACGTGAATATTAACACAGGTGACCAAAGGAAAATATAATGTCACAAATCTGAATTTGTAAAATTCCCTTGTTCTTACTCTTTCCTTTCAGAAGTCAAAGCTGCACACCACCACTATGGGATGACTGCACTGATAATTAGCTCTCCGTCAGTCTTGGGGTTTATTTAGCAAAAGTAGATTGAATCTGATTTGTTTTATGAAAATTAATCCATTTGATTTCATCTTTTTTCTCCATTAACACCTGGAGTTTTGAAATTAATGTGAAATTTGGGCATATATAATGACTGTTAAGCCTCAGCACCCTAAATACAGGGTTCCTTTATGTACATAAAATAAGGTCATTATCATCATAATTTGTATGAAGTAATAGGAAGTACAAAGCTCATTTTGCACAATTTTTAAAAATCGCACTGTAGGGTTAGGCAGATAGTTATGTGGTAAGGAGTCTTGTTTCATGAGCTTGACAACTGGAATTCTGATTGTCAGAACCTCTGTAAAGCCTGGCAGGAGTATACTGAATCCTGAAGCTTGAGCCAGCCAGCCAGTCTGTCATTGCAGCAGAAAACCCCCAGTAAGTGAGAACTGACACCCTGGCACTGCCCTCTGACCTCCACTTGTCTCTATGGCACACGGGCACCCTCCCTGCCTCCTCACCAATGAAGCACACAAAGTGTAATTAGAACAAAGCCAGCATAAAAGCTCCCTTGGTGCTATGAACTAGGCTGGCCTCTCCCAGTAATCATTACAGTGGGACCCCATGGCTTCCAAGACAGTTCAAAGTATTCATTTGCGCATCCACACTGTATAGCCTTTGTTTCTAACCTGAGACTTTGGGAAGAGATTTTGTTTTCATTTTCATTCATTCACTTTATAACATATGCATTCAGAACACTTTGGAGATTTATGGAAATTGAGGAAACTAATCATGGAGACATTCAGAGACTAAAAATAGGAAGTGCTTTAATCAGAAGGAGATCGCTTCTACACTTCTCTCTGGGGTGACTGGTGGAGTGAAGTCATATACGGTACACAGATCCATCGCTCTCACGTGTGTGGAATGGTCCTACTCCTGTGTCATTTCGAACAGGCCAAGGACAGGTGTCATCTAGGATTCAGAAGGAAGAGCTGACCTCCCTTTGGGAAGATGTGTCAAGATGTGCCACCCATGGTTCACCTAGTCCTGGTAGGAAAATGCTTTGGGCAATGTTGTTTACTTAGGTCAGCCACTATAACCCTCCAGTCCCCAGCCACCCTGCTCTCCCTCCAGCCCCCAGCCAATCCATCACCCTCCAGCCCCCAGCCACCCCAATCACCCCCAACCCCCAGCCAC
>PVHP010010826.1:0-46635 GCA_004024765.1 Zapus hudsonius | reverse complement strand
ACTTGTTCAGAGGAAGGTTCTGGCAATAATCAAATGGATCGGCTCTTCCTTCAACATTTCACATAGCTAAAATATATGTTTAATATATCCTCTTTATTTTTGCAGAAAATATTGCCCTAGACACTTAATGTAAGCCTTTCAGGAGCTGCATTTGCTTACACAGGAAAGGGATGACATTTGTATTAGCCCTAGATATGATGGTGGTGATGGAAAAATGTGGAGGGATTCTAAGAAGTTGCATGATGATATTATTCAATAAATGTGGTATACATAAGGACAGGAAAAATCAAGGATCCAAATATTTTTCCAGGAATGTACGAATTATCTGAGATGAGGACTGTTCCGTTAAACGGGAGATAGAGGAAGCAAAAGCAGGTAAGTTTGTATTGTAGCTTATGCACACTACTGTAGGGCTTTGGATAAAGATGTAGGAGGAAAGTGGGGAATAATACTGAAACATTAAAATGATAAGGCTGGGGAGAGGAATATGGCTTAGAATATATACATACACTGGCAAATTAATAATAAAAATATATTCTAAAATAATTTGAAATAATAAATTTTAGTTTGGGCCTGTGGGAATGACTTATAGACAAACTAAGTTTCCTTCACAAGTGTGTCTCTAGAACTTTTACTTATGCCAGAAATGAGTGACAAAAAAAGGAAAACAAACAAAAGCAGCCATCGCTTCTGCCAGAGTAGCTCTGCATATATCGTTAGGAAGCAGGACATTGACATCTGTAGGTGGAGTATGGCAATGGGGAGGCCAAAGTGAGAAGCCTTCATTGTAATTCCTGGTGTCATGCCAAGTGATATTCAAATCTCATCGGGTTAACAAGCAACCCAGTACAAGAAAGAAATCACATTTTTATAATCAATCTACCAAGACTGTATTTTGTTCTCTTTCATTGTAGATCTGAAATCAGGACAAAGAAGTGAAGCTGTGCCACAGATTCAGTGCTATTCTGCCTCATACTGATGCCATAGTATACAGAATTAATAGATCACATGAGTCTGAGAAAACACATTTGACAAAGGTGACATAGATATGAAAATTTGTATATTCCAACAAGACAACCTTATAATAATAGCAATATATTATTCAAAATGAAATCAAAGCTTCATTGAGAATTAATTCATAGATATACTTCTAGTGATTCACTAAATGGCATAGGGTTCATGTCAGATACTGCATGCTTGCTGTGCACAGCACCCTGCATCAAGAAAGCCTAGGTGGTAAGAGTTGAACAGGCCTGTGGGCAGAGGAAGAGAAAGAAATGTAGTCACTCTTAACCCAAACTAGTTAAAGAAGTTGAATCTTAATCACAGGCTCTATGCTCTGTTTACCATAGCCAAATTCCTTCCTAGCAAACATACCTATTATTTTAAAACTATATGCCTTATAATCTAGAAATGTCTCTCAAGACAGTTTGTTTTAAGTCAAGGCAGTTATTTGCGATGCATAGGTAAACAATTTGGAATAGATGCAGAAGCCTAAGAATAAAATCAATGTGGGCCAAGATTCAGTACCCTGATCCCAGTTGGAATAAAGGTTCCCCTGGTTCCCCCAGTTTTTTATGTCTAATTGAGCGCTGTGAGATTCTTTGTCTAGGCTAGTATGGGCTATATAGCAAGACTTTGTCTCAAAAAAAAATCAGGCCTGGTAAGTGACTCAGTGGTTAAAGGCACTTTCTTGCAAAACATGCTGGCCTAGGTTTGATTCCATAGTACCTACAGTATACTCATAAGGCCAGATGAACAAAGTGGCCTCTCTTTCTCTCTCTCTTTCTCTCTCTCTCTCTCTCTCGTGCACATGCATCTGTGTGCTTTGCATACTCTCTGCTTATAAATAAGTAAAACTATTTTAAGGTAACAATATTAAACAAAGGAAATATATCCTTGAATAGACTTGACAAGAAAGTGGCCAGAAATATAAGCAAATAGCAGCTGAAGAAATCTACATATAGAGAAGGAACTTTACAAAGAAAATATTTTTCCTAAAGAACACAAATTTTTAAATTTTCAACAAAATACTTGCAACCTAAATTCAAAAGCATATTAAGAAGATAAGATCCCACAATCAAGTTTCCTTCCAGGGATGCAAGCGTGAGTCTACATATGTCAATCAATAAATGTGATTCACCATATAAATAAATGTTAGGATAGAAATCATATGAACATTTTGATAGGTGCAGATAAAGCATTTTATACTAATTAACATGATTTCATTGTAAAATTTCTTAAGAAATCAGGACCCGATATGCCTCGAGATAAGGGGCTGTGGATGATAAACCTACAGCCAACATTACATTCAAAACAGCCTTCAAGGAAAATATTATTAATAATATCAGTGAATTAAAAATTAACACATTTGTAAAGGCACTTGCTTGCCTTTACAAATGTGTTAATTACAAAACTCACCAACTTTTCCTAAGAAGAGAGAGTATAAATGCTTCCAGAAATTAATATATGAAGATATGAAGCTTCAATATATTGGAATAGTAGCTTTAAATCTGTTCCCAAAGAAAACATTGTGACTACTTTTATTTTTCTAAGTAGTTCTGTCAAGAAACATATCATTTCTTTCTCACAGGAATTGTTCCAGGGTCATTTCTCAGAATCAAATAATGCTTAAAGAAAAAAAAAAAAAAGAACATTCCCAACTCATTCACATAGGACAGTCTGCCTAAAGCAGAAAAGGGTAATTTGAGACAAGAAAATTAAATTATGTGCTGCTCACTAGCAAGACTGAAAATGTAAAGCAGTATTAGCATCCTCCATATTAAAAACTAAAGCTGTGTTTGGCTTCAGTCTTTCCATCATTAAGAATAATTATTAGTCCTATGAAATAGGAGACGGAGAGTACAGAGAAATGTTTTATATTAAAATGCCAAAGACAGTAGAACATCACTGATTTATTGTCACACCCAATAAGCTTCCCTTTATTCATTCCTGATTAGAAATGATGAATGAAAATTGGACATCCATTCATGGAAAGAGGGCAGAATATTCCTGAAACCTTGTAAGTGTTGATGTGTACAGGCACAGGAGAACATTTTACATTTTGGTTAAGACAACTCCTTCCATACAGGTTAAAGGCTGAGGAGAACATGTCAAGTGGGTGCCCTACATTTACTTCACAATAAAAGTGTTAGAGAATGATGATCCAAGAAGGCAAGATAATGGCGGTGCCTCTCAATATGTTGTACTAAACTTAGCTGAGTTTTCCTATAGCATTATTTTTTTCTTTATTGTCCATAATGAGTTACATTGTTCAGTGGGCCAACCATGAGTTGTTATCCCCAATTCCCGTTGCCCCCCTTCCCCATCCCCAGTCAGCTGGATATCCTCCTCCATGGGCCTTCAGGATCAGTCTTTGTAGTAGGGGACCATGGATAGCTCCTTCTTCGGCCTGGCTCTCATGTCTCAAGTGTGTAGTTACTGAGGGTTGCCAAGTCTCTGCTATTCTCCCCCACCACGGCTCTCACAATCTTTCCGCCCCCTCTTCCGCTCAGTTCCCTGAGTCGTGGTGGGCGAGTATTGAGGCTGCTATGGTGATGTGAGCTTAAGGGTTGGTTTCTGTCACACTGGCTTATCTTTTGTTGATTGAATGGCTATGGCTGTGGGTCCATTGTACAGTCAATCATTCTCTGTGGGGTTCCATGTGGATCCTCCCCCATAGCATTATTTTTAATCAATCTTATTTATTAGTTGGCATGTACAGACTTAAGTATCATTCATTTTGACATTTTCAGGTACAATTTATTTGTTGATTCTAAAATACCCTTCAAATCCCCAATCCCCAAGAACCTGAATGGTACTGACATTGCCAGTTTTTAGTAGGTACAAAATGTCAATCATACAAAATATTTTATTCAATTATTGTGTATATTGTGTGAATTTAATAATAAAGTAGGTAAATTAATGTTAATTGTCAATGTAGTTATAAAATCTGATATTTTTATTCTGAAAACTACCCTTTCTTTTGGTTTTAGTGATCATAAAGTCAAACTTTTGCCTTACTATGTTTATCCCGAAAAGCTTATTAAATTCATATGGAGTTGATTTAAACTTGGATACCTGCATATAAAATATTTTTCTAATTTTAATCTGGCAAGTATTTATCATTTTAATAGTCAAACTTTCAATTTGATTTAGTTTTCATCTCATCCTCAGGAATTTGATTTTCCATTTTATTTACATTTTTACTCTTAATGTTTACATGGCAATGCTTTCTGATAACCTACTCTTTGAAACTCTTTATTCATCATTTCTTGATTATTTTCATAAAATGTAAGATATCATCTGGTTTAAATTACTTTATTCCATTTTTATTAACATGTTAAATATAATTAAGGCTTTAAACATTTATCATAATATCCATTAATGGTAAGTGCATGGTTAAAACACCCAATATTCACCATCTTCAAAATGGATATCTGATTTTTTTTTTATAATGGGTAAAGTCAAAGTCTGAGCTGGGATTATCTAGGAAAGACTTAGTGAAGACATAAATCTAATGTAATGTTTATTTGCCAAGGAATATGCTGAAATCTAAGGAATGAAGTACTCACTAAATTCTACATGGAACAATAATGTAATATTTAATATACTCATAAATATTCTATCTTACTAGTGATAAATGAAGCAGTACATGGTGATTTCACCTCAATCATGATTTTCATGAGTTTATTTTTGCAACAATAGGGACAGAACCAGGTCCTCTTTGGATGTACTCTACCACTACATCACACTCCCAGCCCTAACGAATTTTCTAGGGATTTACAATGTCTGGTATTTTGAGTACTATTTATAGATAGCTACTTCATTTCATGTATTCAAGAACATAAGATTCATGAATGGAAGACACATCTTACTGAATTGAAACCCCAAAACACTCGATTGTTGTCAAAAGAGTCCAGAGATGTGCCAACAAACAGACATTGCTTGCATCAACGCTAATCCTGCCTAAGAATTCTATTTTGTTGTGCTTGAAGTCATTATTCAATAAGATAATGCAAGTTCAATGTGGATGTGGTTCATCATTATCTACTCAGCCGCCAATACAGTACTAGAATGAAGGACTATCAAAGAAGGATCTGAATGTAAATCTTTAAAATGGATAATTGGTAGTAGACGCTTCAAGAACTGTTAAAAACTTTCTATTTAAAGGAGAAAAGTAAGCGGGGTGTGGTGGCTCATGCCTTTAATCCCAGCACTCAGGAGGCAGAGGTAGGAGGATTGCCATTGCCATGGGATCAAGGCCACCCTGAGACTACATAGTGAATTCCAGGTCAGCCTGGACTAGAACAAGATCCTACCTCGAAAAACAAACAAACAAAAAAAAAAGACCAGGAGAACCTGGTTGAATATTACACTATCCATGGTCCCCTGTCACAAGGACTGATCCAGAAGACCTCCTTCGAATTGGGGATAAGAACTCACTGTTTGCCCACTAAATAATGTAACTCATTATGGACAATAAAAAAAAGGAGAAAAGTCATTCTTGATTATTTTACATCTAAAATTGTGCACCTATAGTTTGCAGCATGAATGCATTTCATTCATGGGTTGGGAAGTTAATTTTAATTTAAAACTGTTACCTATAAACCTATGCATAAATTCTCTATGACCCGTTCATCCTGAAATTGTTGAATTAAATTAGGAAGCAAATATACGGGCCTATACCATACATGATAGACTGTTTGCATAGGTTATATTAGCATTATACTTCCTACTCATTTGAAAGAAAAAAAATAATTTAATCTGTCATTAGACAGGTAGTTGTACATGTTTTACAAATATTATTATTTGTTGACTCACAATATTCACATTGATTTTATTATGTCCTGATTTTAGAAAGGGCAGTAATATTTAGCTGTGAGGTTAAGGTATGATCAGCATTATATAAATACTGGATTAAAATATAAGTTAATAAGCTATTTAAGATGTTTTGTAAAATAACAGAACATATAGTCTAATGTGGTATGTTGTTAACATCTCATGATTCCTTCTCTCTTACTGTAAATTGCTAGTAATGCAATAAGCTTTAAAAACTAAAATAATTCTTAACATTGGGATATATGGTTGGTCACATGATAGATCTTGGAGAAAATTTCCAGAAACTAAATGACTGACAAGACTTTAAGGAAGGCAAAGAGAGTCAGGTAGGAAAACAATTAGCCATTACACCTCCACACTAACTTTACCCCAAAACTAAAAGTTGTGACATTTCCTACCAATTGTATTCCGAGAGTAACATTGTCATTTAAGATCTTCTTTTCCTTCTATGTGGACATTTGTTCATACTGATTCCTCTTTTTCTTTGCATGTTTGTCATACACATTGGCACACACACATTGGAGATGTAGGTATGGCTACTACATATACATTCAGTGGCAGAAACTCATATGGAGGAGTCAGTCACAAATGTTGGGATCATAAACTGTTAGCCCATGGGAAAAAAGGATAACTACTGAACTTAACACAGAAACATGTATGAGTCAGTGTTAATGAAAAATAAATACATTATGATAATATAATTAAATAAGAACTGAACATGGCCATGTGTAATGAGGTTTAGGGAACATAACAAAGAAAGATGAATAAACACTGCTTTAATAACTAAATGGGCCAAAATGTTCTTTGTAATCTAGCAGAAAATAATTTAGAAGTAGAATAACAGGAATTTATTTATAAATAAGCACAGGAATAACCTCAATCTCATGGTTAACAATAACACATTCTCCAATGAACAATGTGCCCTCTTGGATTTCTCTTCAGTCACATTTATATCCAATAAATCATACGTATATGTCCTGGATTTTTAGTACTAACAAATATGTAATAATTTCTACCCTTATAGAGAATATAAATTATCATTCTTGAAAGGAAAAAGGCTTTATAGGCTCCTTCCTTCACATTGCATGGTAAAACACAGGTCTCCAATACATATATTAAATTTATATATGATACTCGTTAGATTTAAGAAAATTTGAAGGTATTCTTTTTTTCAAGGGAAATCTAAATGCATATATTATAAAATGGTAAGTTAACTTTTATGTGTACAAATAGTACAACTCATTTTCCCTATAGCTATCTAAGATTTCTAGAGATAATATACTAGAATCAACAATCCTAAAGTACTTCAATATCTTTACTTTCTTTTGCCCATTAAATTTCAGAAGTAGGGTATGGTATCTATGCTTACAAAGGCTATAGTTGAGGGAAGAGACAAATAAACACACCATGGAAATGAGGGCAAAGCACTACCATTGAGTGCTAGATATTTTTAATATTTTGCATCTAATTTGGATTTATAATGGTGGATATCAGTTAAAAATTTATTGAAAATAAATTCAAGGACAGTATGGATCTGGGTGGAAGAAAATTTCTTTGAGTAGCTGGAGAGATTTAGTCAGTGGGTAAGTGCTTCCTGAACAAACAAGGGAGCTTGTGCAGGGCCTGAGACAGCTTGTTGGCTGTCTCAGCAACCACAAACGTGCTGGGCATGGCTGTGCACTCCTCTCACCACAGATTTGTTGGGAAAGAAGCCAGAGAACTCCTGGGGCTTGTGAAAATGCAAGCTCCAGAATCAGTGAGACTCCGTATCAAATCGACATGCAGGTTTGTGATGGATGGGGGACATCAGACATTTTCCTCTGTTCTCTCTTCAACATGGAATGCATGCTTGCATCTTCACACACAGTGCATGTATCACGCATATCACACGGTGCATTCTATGCATACATGAGAATAGAAAAAGTGTCTGGGAGACCTAGAATTAAAATTAGTGTAGAAACCATATACCATAATGAAAGTAAATAATAAAAGACTCAAGGGCCACTACAAGACCTGTAAAAAAGTAGTAGCTCTTATTCTAAAGCCAATAAAGGATTACTGAAAGTTGTTTGTTGATGATATGATCAAAATACATTTTTCCTTTTTTAGAAAAGTAACTTGATAGCAATATGAAATTTATTTTTTAATCTCAATTCTAGTATATATATATATATATATATATATATAATGTTGTATTTAACAACAGATGCTTGATAGCAAAAATGTATTTAAGTTGTAGGTGTAAAAGTGTAATTTCAGACAACCTTTATAGCTTTTATTGTCTTCAACTTAACAAATACTCTGTTCTTCTTAGGAGAGGGAGACAAATGAAGGGGGTAGGAGAGAAATTAAATCTTGTGAAATGAAAGTAAAGGAGGGAGCTATTTTAGAAGAGATAGGGGTCAATAAAAACAGCACAAGGAAAAAGAGTAATTATGTATGTGTATGAAAATGTCATAATTAAACCCATTATTTGTAATCTAACTTAAAAGTAAAAGCCAGAACCACTCTTCATTTATTTAAAAGATTAATCATATTTGTTGCCTAAGGTTTTATTATAATCAATCAAATACATGGTTATAAATAATTATAGAAAATGTTTAATGCTAAGCTGATTGTTCATATTTATTTTCCTTTTCTCTTTATAGAATAGATTTTTTTATTTCTGGCCCAATGATAAGGCACTGAGCTTGGGAAAGGGTTTGGAAGTAAGGAGGTGGGAAAGAACTTGGAAGGCCTCACATCCATTCTCATAAAAAGCATCTGGGCAATCTGGAAATAAGCACCTCTATCTAGAGCAAGCAGGGAATTGAAATAATTGTCAGAAAATGCTGTCTTGATAACTGGAGAGGGAGATGTAATGACTCTCTACAAGATTCAGGGTGCCCAGAGCAGAAGCCTCCTGCTAGTGCCAGCCCTGGATAGAACAAGAAACAGTGCTGGATGAATTATGTAGTGTGAACTAGCTGAAGAATAAACTCTGATGATGCCCCTTCTTGCTGAGTAACCCTGGCTGGCCTAGAACTCACTTTGTTGCCCAGGTTGGCCTTAATATTCCTGCCTTGGCTTTTTTGGTTCTTCGGTCCCTGGCATGTGTTGCCAAAGTTGACTAAAATTAAAGTATTAAGAGTTGTTTTACTTAAAATAGATGTAAGTTTCCAATGGAAAAAAAATAGCTTTAAAATAAAAGTGACTAGCAGCATTCCTTAGAATGGGTCTCTTGTTTTTTTAAGACAGGACTAATTAAGGTTTACCAGAGGAAAATTACTTGAAATATTTTGCTAATATTTGTTTGCTCTTCATCTCCTTTCAGAGGACCAAACAATGAGCACAGAAAATATTTGGATAAAGATATATGTAATTTTGAACAAGCTGTAAGTAAAGGTTGTATTTTAGAATAATAACAATTCAATTTCACTGTTTTTACATCAAATTACAGAAATAATGAATACAGTGAAGACATTTAGATCCTTTTTATATATTGTGTAAGTATTCATTATTTTCAAATTGTATAAATGTAAAAGCAACAGTTACAGAAACATCTGTGCTGTGTGTAGACACTAGTGGAGATGTTAATCAAAGACCACTAATCATGTGAATCACTAAAAGAGCAAAGTAGGGTGAAACAAGGGCCAGGGCATATTAACCCAAGGCTCTGGGTTAAATTCTATACATACATAAGTAAATAAATAGTAAAGATAAAAAGAGTAGGAGGAACAGTCTGTTATAAATATTCCAGGAGGAACCCCACTTTGGTCCTTGAGTGATGGCTAGAGATCTGTCTCTACCAAGAGGAAGGAAACACCATCATGTTGAAGTAACTCAGAGCACTGTATTCACCTTAACCAAAGACTGTCATCATAGGAAACTACTTAACTTGAGCCTGAGAAACTTTGTTTTCCCATAATGTTACCAGTAGCAGTGAAGAAGTATGTCCACTTCTTGGTCCCTTAGTCAGAAAACAACAGAGAATGAGTTCAGAGGATATCAATTCAGAACAGACTTATTAAATGATCAAGACGTCATAATAGGAGCATGGAACATTTCCCACTGGCTGGTCCCTAGACACACATATCACAGCAACATTTCAGGGCTTGGACTTTAGAGAAAACCAAAACAAGAGAGGGGAGAGAAATAAGCACACTAGATGAATCTGAGTTTTTGGAGAGCTGCCTCTTCAGCACTCTGTAAGTAAAGCTTGACCCACAGCCAGAAAAATGTAAATCCTCACACTAAGTGCACATTTCCCTCAGGTATTGTTATTATTATTATTGGGTGTTTTAATTTTTTTTAAGGTAGGGTTTTGTCTGACCTGGAATTCACTATGTAGTCTCAGGGTGGCCTTGGATTTGCTGTGATCCTCCTACCTCTGCTTCCAGAGCACTGGGATTAAAGCTGTGTGCCACCACGCCCAGCCTCGCAGTTATTTTTACTGGTTACATTATGTCTAGGTTTCACCTGAAAAAGAAAAATCTCAACACCTACTTAAAAGGCAAACTTGGTTGAAGAAATAAAGCAAAGATGAAATCAGGTGTGGCAGAAATCTTTGAATTTGATTTATCACATGAAGTGTTTAAAATAACTGTAACTAATATAGCATTGACTCTTTTTTGGGGAAAAACATAATACATGTCCCCCAAAACGTGATCAGAGAAATAAGATGCCTAACAAAGAATTCTGTGGCACTGTCACAAGTACAGGCTGATTCAAGAGAGATGAATGATGTCTGTAATGGACTCATCAGTACACTGCACACTGCTGAGAGATGAATCAGTGAGCTTCTGTGCAGTCAAGAAAACCTTTCAGATAGGAAAACAAGAATGGAACAGTAAAGACTAAAGATTCACTATTTATTGATTTTCTATTACTAATTGGCATTGTTGCTATAATATTTAACATATATATCCTCAAATAAAACATTGGAGACTGCAAAAAATACACATATAACAGACATGATCTTATATGAACTATCATGGACTTACATGTCCTCCAGTTAAACACTGAAGACATTATAAACACAATTCACAGACATTTTATAGAAAATCTTTACTTAGAAAATAGCAGTGAGATGGAGATGAAGAAAAATAATAGATCCCAATTATCTGCCTTCAGTGAAGTGACTGACAGACGGAAAGTTTGTGTCCCTCAAATTTCCTTAATGGAAGCCTCAATCTTCAATGTGATGATAATATACAGACTTCAAGTGATAACCAGGTTTGGATGAGGCCTAGAATGTGGGTTCTCTAGGGAGGATTAGTATCACTGTAAGAGAAGAATGGCCAATGCTCTCTGGGGCATGAGTGTGGGCTTTGTGAGAATGATAGTGGTGAGTTAACATTACAAGCCATACAAGTGAAAAAGGACTGGGTTCTGAATCAGTGGGTTAGATGCCTGAGAAAGACTAGGACAGCATGAGTTCCACCCCCAGCTTCCACATGGAAAAGAAGAGAAACCTACTATGTGCTGACCTTGGACCTGCTACTCTCATCTGTGTGGAACCTCTGCATGCTGCTCACCGCCCTTTAGGAAATGTTCCAGTAGCACACCGAAAGAGAGACAGACGGAAAAGCATACAGGAGGAAGCTTTGCCTCTTGAACGAAACAGATACGAAATGAAACGAAATGAACGAAATGAAAAATATTAACAGAATTAGAACTTTCCTTGGGAAGTATAAACAAATGATTTTTTTAATGTGACATACTTATATAACTGTTAAAATAGAATATGCTCATTTTAATATAGGAAAATATTAAATGTAAATACATAAATTGTAACTGTGCATTTGAAAATATATAATGCAGATTATTAGGCAAACTTTAGAATAACATGAATGACATATAAGGTATATGTATATTATATCCTTAACAGAATGAGGAATAACATGTATATCATTCCTAGTTCACTGAAGGCAGTTAATTGGGATATTTTTTTTTTCTTTATTGCCATTTCACTGCTATTTTCTAAGTAAATATTTTCTATAAAATGTCTGTGATTTATGGTTTTTTAAATATCTCCAGTGTTTAATTGGAAGACATGTAAATCCATGATGGTCCATAAAAGACGATGTACATGGTTTTAGGGACAATCCATTCATCAATTTTGAATAGGCTTATAGTTCACAATGTTTTGGCTGTTTTCAATGTTAAAATCTTACATGTTCTTTCTGGATATTCTCATATTCTCCTTAAATAAATGGAGCAATGTCTCAGGAATATTAATGTATGGAGATCCAGATAATAAGGACACACTTTATCCTACACATCAAGAACCAGAAAGTCCTGATTCTTCTGTGTGGTAGTGATATATGTGACTTCTATTTACATTATTTTATGTCAATGCCATAAGCTTTATTTTATATCAATACCATAAGCTTTATTTTGTATATCATGAACTAAAAATGACAATATCTGCTAAGGTAATATTTCATTGCATATTATTACCAATGTGATATTGAAATGAATTCTTCACTCACTAAAAGAGCATAGGACATTATATTTGGATTAATAATGACTTTCAAAATAGAGAATAAGAATTCATCCATTTGTTCACAGAAAAATGCAATAACCAAAGCAGTAAAATAAATGGAATCTTGCAAGCCATCATATATGACGGGTTATATGAACGTGATATAGGGAAATAAGAACCTTGTACACTTTTGGTGGGGATGCAAACTGGAACAGCCTCTGTGGAAATCAGTATGTCATTTTCTCAAAACAAAACAAAGTTACAAAGACAGCTATTGTATGACACTCTTATGCCACTCCTGAGCATATCCACAAAGGACTCTAAATGTAAATAGACATGGTGTTCATCAATAGATGAAAGACCAAAGATATAAAAAATGCAGGTTTCATAAAAACATGACCTTATGGCTGACTAAACAAAAGAAATAACAGAAGTTATCAGAGGCTAGGCCTTATTTTAATTGGCTGCAAACAAAGGCAGGAACTTATGCATCACACATGTGAAGCCTAGGAGCAGCATGCAAGAAACAACTGATTGTAGTCTAATTGAAGCTCAGGTCCCCTATTTACCTCAATGCAGTACCTCCTCCTGACAATGTTTGTAGGAGAGTGGACATGTCTTTGCTTCATTTACTGAGACGAATAATTTTTATCTTTTCTTCAAAAGCAAGATAAAATGCAAACAAGGCAAAGAACTAATAGAATTCTATGTTATAATCAGATATGTACACTTTGAGGGCTGGAGAGATGGTGCAGTGGCTATAGAAGCTTTCTTGCAAAGCCTGACAGCCTGGAGTTCAATTTGCCGGTACTCACATAGAGCAAAGAGCAGAAAGTGTTGATGGGTCAGGTTTCTTGTGCAGTGGCAGGATGTCTGGCATGCCCATTCCCTCTCTCTCTCTCTCTCTCTCTCTCTCTCTCTCTCTCTCTCTCTCTCTCTCGCTATCTCTATCTCTATCTCTCTCTTTGTCTCTGTCCCTCTCAAATAAATAGATAAATAAAAATATTTAAAAGCAAATCAGTATTACAAGTTTTCATATATAGTACTCTCATAGTTTAATATTTTAAAGAAAGCATTAACATTAACTAAGACATACTATTTTATAATCAGATACAAAAACTTCAAATATTTGATCACTTTGGATTTTTTATTTTCATACTAGAGACATTCAACAAGGTATTAGATATGAAAATATTCCAAAATTAAAAATATTGAATTCACTCACTGAATAATGTAACTCATTATCGACAATAAATATATATTTAAGAATTAAAAAAAGAAAAAAAATATTGAATTCATAAACTTTCTGGTTCCAAGAATTTTACATAAGGGACACTCAACCTGTATAGGAGGAAATAACTTCTTCCTTTGATAGAGTCTGTGTGCTTTAATGTAGAAATTATCTTCCACTACTTTGTCCATGTAGCAAACCAAATATTGAAAATAATCTATTTTTTTCTGAGAGAGAAAATAGAGAAAATTTTTTTCTGGAATGGACAATGAAACTATAATCATTGTAAACGAGTTTTTATGGTCTATAATAAAAACCCAAAGGGTCTTTTTTAGAAAACTTATCGCATTTGGCTATATGTATGAATTTGATTTTGTCATGTAGGAAAGATTTTTAAAATGTGAAGTGATAAATAGAGTGTATTGTTGAAGTGATGAAAAACTCAGAAATTCAGTTGGAGGGCCCAAAGCTGCCTGCTGGAAGCAGACAGAAGGATATGAACAGTCTGCATTCAGTGGGAATCCTCAAGTGTTGATGTAATAGCCTTATCATGAAATGACTTGCCTGACTCTGTTTACAAAGAGCTCTTTGAATCTTTGAAGTGGGGTTCTTAGGAGATCACATAAACATGAAAATATGACTATAAATGTTCTATATTGTTTTGTTAAACATTAACTCGAATAAGTTTCTGAGGTTTATATGTGTGCTAAGAATATTGGAGCTGAAGATTAATATCTGCTACTCCATTTGCATTTCAATCACGGTACACTTTGAGACTCTCTTTGGGGAAAGAAACAATAAACCAAAAGTGAATAACAACTCTGTCTAGACTCAAGTAAATACAATGTCACCCAATATCGTGAATAGATAATAGAGTTCTTGTTTGAAGCATGTGATAGACACATCGGAGTCAGTCTTTGCCAGATCTGACGTGATTGCCTTGAATCCTTCAAGAGCCTCTGGAAATGAAAGGAAAAGTGAAAAAGAGAATAAAATATGAAGAGTGTTTGTGTAAGATTCAAAATGTGAGGACTTAAAATATTACTAAGCATAGCTTATAAGGTAAGAAGTACTTTCAGACTCTCTTAGTACAGTACACAGTGCAAATCACTGTCCTTAATCGATTATCTAATAAACTTAATTGAAGATCTGATGTTACAGTCATGCACTTGCACCTTCCTGTTCAGCTGTGTAACATGTTTCTAACTTGGTATTACTGCATGCTTAGTTTGCATCAGAATGGCCCTGAAGACCCAGTATTCTACAGGGGCAGTATCATACTTGGGTTTTCTTTTCAGCAACTATCCACTCCTTCCTATTATGGTAATATTTATGATAATGTGTTTTTATTTGTCTGAAAACATTTGGGTTAAATTCTGTGAGAAACATTCTCAAAGAATTTGCTACAATGATATGATTTTGGGCATATTTAGAAAAATGCTTACAAAGTTTCTTATAATTTTGAAACTAGTGAAACAAAAAAGTTATAGAAGTTTATTAGTCAGGAAACTCAAAAGAATTATTGCCTTCTTCTATGTGCACACATAGAAGGGTTATGGTCCCTACAGAATTTATGTCTAGTAATTGTTCTCTTTCAAGCCTACTCATATATGTAGAAAATTGTATATATTCATAATATAGTATTAATCAATTAAGAGTTTACAAATATAGGAAATAAGGGATTTTTACATAGAAGTCTCACTAATGTGAACATTTAATTCAATATATTTTTAAATCTCAAATAATTAATGTAAATGTATGGGAAGACATGAAGGCATTTTAGGAAAATTAACTGATAATGAAAATCATTGTTAAGGAAGGTGATTCTTGTTTTTTCCTGTAACTGGATTTATCTAATTTTTTCAATATTTGACAAAATTTCCCATTCAGAACATTAAATATTCATTACTAAACCTTTGTGACAAGTGAGATGTGAACAAATATTTTTTTTTAAAATGACTACAGTCCCAAGTCCTCTTACAATTAATTTAGTGAGATAAAATACATAGCAAGAAATTATATGATAAATAAAATGTGTATTAATGAAGAATTTTGCCTTGATAGGAATTTCAAGAAAGAAACTAAGTAACTCATTGGTAATCAACATAAAGTGACTTTGGACAAGCACAGAATTTCCATTCATGACCTCATTCCTTTACATTTCTGTTACCATGAGTTTAGTTATTAGCCCCTTGTTCAAGTTCCTAGTATTCCATTTAGACTTCAATCCAATTATAGCAATTTTTACAATGCTAATTTATTTCTTTACAGAATACTCCAAGTGTAAAAGGTGTGTTTTGGGGCTTGAGAATCATTTTAAAGCTTTGCTTTAATCATGGTGAGCACCATGTTGAACTACTGTGGAAATGAATGATAGTCTGCGGGTATAATTATCCATGTAAAGATAATTTTATTCATGATTTCTGATGACTTTTATCAGCAAAATGACAGTTTAAAATAATGAATAATGTACTGAAGGAAAATGTCATTGTCAATCACCTTATACATTTCTTGCAGCAGCTGAGGATCACCTGAAACCACATAGCTATTTCCTATCTCTTTCATAGTCTCCTGTTTGACTTATAAAAACCAGTCAGCACCGTTACTGCTGCAAGTTCACAGTGTGTCAAACCCCTGTCTTCAGATAGTTATATATCCATGTATAGTCACATGTGCTTATTAAAAATATTATTTTAAAATTAACATTGGCAACAAGAAAACAGCTATTCCATTTTTGGACATTTCAATATACTTCATAGCAAAATAATAATTTTATACTTAAAACATCAATGATATATATTATATCACCACATTATTATGCAAAATATGTTGCCATAATATCATTGAAACTATCTTGCCAATAATACTAAATGCTATAAATATTATCAAGAATATCACAATATCAGAATCTGTAAATTTATCTCAGAATATTATCAAGAATATCACAATATCAAATCTGTATATTTAGCTCTGTTGAAGATTCTGTGTGCCACTAGATACTCTAAAATATGAATATTTAAATAGGAATGAAATTTCTCTTGATATACTCAATGCCTATGGGCATTTTTTAGGATAATAAAACATCTAAAGTGCTTTGTAATTAATTAAATTCTCTTCCCTATCATAAGTAAGGAAAGAAAGGGAATTTATCTGGAAATATTTCTACAGCTCATGGGTTATTTCTACTATCACGGGAAGTAAGGATATCAACAGTAACCCTGACAATTGTGTCCTCTTAGGCTGGATTCCTACTGTGTGCTTTATAGACTACATTTTCACAGCCAAGTGGGAGAAAGTGTGAACAAACCTCCACTAACAAATAAATCTATTAGCATGTTTGATGTAATCCAAGTGTTCATCTAACAACTATGGTTAAAGCACTTCATATTTTGTTGTAAGGATCCATTTACTTTTTCACTTATAATATTCTAATATTATATATCACCATCTTTTCTCTCTCCATCTTGGCTCAAGCATCTTTTGTCCTGTGTGCTATTCTTTGTATAGCAGATACCTTTTATATAAGAGAAACACAAATGCCTTCAATTTATATTTGAAATCATTCTCCTCACACACACAAAAAAATGAGTTTTATGTAAGATGGCTTTTAAGCAGAGAAAAGAATTATAATTTATATAACTTAATTTATATTATTTAATTGCAATTGTTGTATCCTTCGTGTACAATTTTCCTATTGCTAACACTTCTGCAACACATAGAGTGACTGACTAATTTGAATGACTATTAATTTTAAAAATAGAGATCTTTCTAAAATTATTTACCTCAGTCTTTCATAATATTTTTGCACTTTTTATGTTCATTACCTTTCTCAAATCCATCTCTTACAGTTATATCACTCTTTGGAAGACTTATTGCATTCAGTTTTTATCTAGCTCTTTTTTCCCCGGAAGCAATGATACCTGAGTCTTTACTTAGTGACTTTCTTTCCATGCAATGCCAGATGTTCTGGACTGGAAAAATGATTTAGCTTCATATATTACCATGAGTGGCTAGAAATCGAAAGTGCTCATGGACGTCATTTTTTGCCTTCTTTCTCTGCATGGAAAGGAGTGCATGGAAAATGAGAAGGTGAAATAGGTCACCCACTATTGTACATCTTTGCACGTCATTTTGATTCAATTTCTAGCACACAGTGATCTGACTTCCAGCTAAATTACTTTGTTATTTTATAATACCAACATGACAAACGTTGTTACATATTCAAAGTATACCATATTATGATTTGAAGGTGAATGTTTACCTTATACACTGGTTACCATCAATACCTACTTATCACTCTGTGTGAGGTCAGTTAATTTTTAACAATAGAATATTATTCATGATAGTCACCAGACCACTGGGGATACAGCTCAGTGGTCAAATGTTATTTTTCTAGCATGGTTGAGGCCCACTGTTCAATCCCTAAGCCTCACTCCCAGCAAAAAATATGAAAAAATCCATCAGGCTATAAATTAAATATCTATAACTTATTTATATTAATCTTTGGCCAACATCTTCTCATGTCTCCCACCCAGGACATTGATAACTATGGCTCTTCTCATTTCTATGAATTTAACATTTCTAGGTTCCCCAGATATGTGAGATCATGGCTATGTCTACTTTACTTAGCAAAATGTCAACAGACTAATCTATATTGCAATAGCAATATTATTTTTTTCTGTTTTCATGGCTGAAAACTATTCCATTGTGTGTCTATGCACCCATCCTCTGGTTGACACCTAGGTGATGATTCCCCATGCCTGCTGTGAGCAGTGGAGCTAAGTACTTTACTGGACCCTGTTAAGCAAGCTTAACTCTGCTTCCTATCCAATTCATAAATTATCAACTATTACATGACACATTGAATTTATTTATAGAAAAAGAGTATTGGCTACAAAAGTGGCATATTGTAACCAACTGGAGGTAGGTTAGAGGCATTGAGCTTCAGGTATTTTTAGTTTTCTTAGAATACCCTGACTTTATCAAATAAATTTGAAGGTATTATTTCTTGTTTATCAAATGCTTATATAAAATTTATGTTCAAAAATCACTGATAAATGGAGTATACAAGCAAATTTAATGATATGCTTCCTTAACCTAAAACTGCAATACATGCTTCACCATATTTAACAACCTGGGTTAAAAAAGTTACTATTTTAATGATTGAACACGAAATAAAATTTTATGTTGCTTTTTATATCATAACAAATTTTATGATGTTTCTATTTAAAATTTAAATCCCATCCACCTAAGGAAAATTTTGACTACATAAAATTTCTAGCTGCCCTATAAGTATCAGTTATATAGCCTACATGTATTTTGCTATAAAATGCACACCTTTTATTTAGAAATCGATTATCATGGCAATAGAGGGTAGAAGTTTGTCCTAATACTATTGTTTCTTCCTTATTTTTCCAAGTAACATAACAAAACTGTTTTGCTAATTACTATATATTTAGGGAAAACTTATTTGTCTTCATATGCCCATATATATAGACATATGATATATATATATCATATATATATGATATATATATAATATTAGATGCATCATGAGAAGGGATATACCCAATAGAAGAACATGTTATATAGCCCAAACCTGCAATTCAGTGTCCCTAACAACTGATGCTCCCTGGGACCCTTGAAGACTTTGACACTCTTGGCAGTGTACTGGTATCATTTTGCTCTTGATAAATTTTCTTGCTATTTTGCTGTATGTGTCTTTTCCAGTTCTTTGAATAAGTCACCAAGAACCTGAAAATAACCAGATACTACATGTACATGAGTAAACAGACCAAAACTGATATCCATTCTTTGTCACCTTTTGCAAGAGGAGTGTCCTTATTTAAAATCAAGAGTAGGTCTGAAATAATTCACATTTTATTTTAGTTTATTATTGAAGTACATGCACACTTTGTGTATAAGTAATACCTCTGTGCCAAGTTGTATATTTGTTACCAAGCTACATTTCCTTTTGTGGGTTCTATTCTTACTGGTCAATTCAAATTATGAATATTTTAAAATAAACAATAAAATTGAAGGAAAATGGGCCGGAGAGATGGCTCTTGCCTCCATGCCTAAGGCCCCTGGTTCAATTCCCCAGTACCCACATAAGCCAGACCCACAAGTTCTCTCTCTCTCTCTCTCTCTCTCTCTCTCTCTCTCTCTCTCTCTCTCTCTCTATCTATCTCTGCTTGAATTTGAATAAATAAAATATTTTTAAAAATTGAAGGAAAATGAATATGGTAATTACAAAGAAAACAGGAAGAATTGTGGTATTGGTTAGCCTCAGTAAAATAAAGGTTGGACAAAAATTATATCTGAATTAAAGATCCAGGATCTTTCCACTTGATATTTCCTTATTCTTTGTTCTTTCTTCCCTTACTTCTGGTATCTAATATCAATTGAAAAGTGAGGAGAATCAGAGAAGAGGATTCTGTTAGTATATCATTTATCACACATGGAAGAAATATTACTTGAAGTTAAGCAACATTCCGGAGAACTGTGCTCTATGTTTTCTCTAGTCATTGGCATTGAGCATGTGCCATGTACACTGCATTGAACTAAACATAAAATATACACAGAAACTAGTGATGGGTTAAACACAAATGAATAGATTATATATGAAACACTAATGTATTCTAAAAGGACATAATATCATACAATTTTTAAATATAACTAGGTTTCCTTTCATAAACAATTTGTCTCAATGTAAACAGAGTTTGTGGTGTTAAAATATGTCTGATAACATTGTGCAAGCTAAATCTCCTAAACAGTATTGCTAAACATGAGCAAGCATGTCTTTGCATTCAGATTGTTTTTCTTAGTGGTCAATTTAAAAAATAAAACATGCTATTTAGAGGCAAAGGAGACAGGCAAAGGAGACAACTCTGGCAGCAAAATGCTCAGTGTGCAAACGTGAGGACTGGAGTCTGGATACCCATCGTCTGGTGAAAGTCAGGTAGTGACATCATGTGCAATCCCAGATCTGAGGAGACAAAAACACTGGACTCCCGGGAGCTTGGAGGTGGGCTAGTTTCACCAAACCTCTGAGAGCCAGGTTCACTGACAAATAAATTCTCAGAAAACTGAGGATGGTGGCAACCAGGATATTTCTCAGGTGTTAAAGATGCTTGGTGCAAAGATGCAGGCCCCAATTCACAGGAAAAGTGACACATTCATGTGTGATTTCAACATATCTATAACAATGGGGCACAGACAAAAGGGTATCTGAAACTGTTGGGTTAGGGTTAGGCTTAGAACCACAATCACATTGATTCATGAATCTTATTCTCAATTGTTGTAAGAAGAAATTACCCCCCCCCAAAAAATATCTATGTGCCAATACCAGAAACCTGAGCATATGTTACCTTATAATGCAAAATTATAGATGGGAAGAAGCAGAGGTTCCTCATTTAGGATGCTCTTCTTGGATGACTAGGGTGGGACTATTGCAATTATAGAGACACTTTAATGTGGAGAAGGGAACAGAAGGCAATGTGATGACATTCATTAAGACTCAATTTATTATTATCTATTGGGAAAACAGCAGTGGGGGGAGGCTTAAGTGAATAGATACAGGTGGTATGAAGAATCTAGAAAATGCAACGTAATGAAAGGAAGATCTTCCAGGGACTGAAAATGCCTGGGAATTTTCAGAGAAACAGCTCCAATAGCACTTGAAACTATGAATGTTAGCCAAAGACAAAATTATGTTAGACTTCTAAGAAAATTAACTTTTGTTTATGGAATTTTTGACTATTTGGTTACTTGTTCCAACACCATTACAGCAACAATAAGACTAAAAGGCCAGCAGCTACAGATCAATAGGGAAAGAAACAGTTATGAAACATACTCACTAGTCTGTCATGTTACAATTCAGTGCCTGTCTGCACGATGACAATGCAACATAACACATGGGTTAAATACACTCAAAATTATATCTTAAAATAGTTGAGTTCCATCTTCTCTGGAAAGGTAAAAGTATTCACCCACAAATCTTAAAATATGAATAATTTCATGTTACCCAAGTTTATTCAGTGAGAGGTGAATATCAGTGAGCTAAATCTATCATAAAATGTTCCCTATAGCTTACTCAATAGCACATCTTTTTGTTTGTTTGTTTGTTTTATTTTATTGTCCATAATAAGTTACAATATTTAGTGGGAAAACAATGAGTTGTTATCCCCAACTCCCCGCTGTGCCCCCCTCCCCACTCTGCTGGATAACCTCCTCCATGGGTCATCTGGATCAGTCCTTGTGACAGGGGACCATGGATAGCCTAGTATTCAGCCTGGTTCTCCTGGCCATGCCTCTGGATAATCTCCCCCACCACGGCTCTCACAATCTTTCCGCCCCCTCTTCCGCATAGTTCCCTGAGTCGTGGTGGATGAGTGTTAAGGTTGCTTTAAGGTTGTGAGTTTAGGGGTCTTTGTGTTGAAGATCGTTGATTTCTGTCTCACTGGCTTATCCTGTGTTGATTGAATGGCTGTGGCTGTGGGTCCCACTGGTTCATCCCATCATTCTCTGTGGGGTTCCATATGGCTCCTCCACGATATGACTGTGGTGGCTCCTCTTTTGCCAGGATCTCAGGTATCGGCCTACGGTTGGTTGGTAGGGTTAGATGGGCCCCAGCTCTCTCGCTGCATCCTGAAAAATACAAACACAATCTCCATTGGAGAGTGTGATCAGTGTAGGTTAACAAATATACACATTTCTGGGTTACCTAGATTCTATTTTTAGTAGCCTCCCCATCAATAGCTCCCATAGTGCATCTTGTCTTGGGAGCCCAAGAGTATGGGATCCAGTGCCTATCACCCTGAATCCCAAGTTCCAGACAAGGGGTCCCCCTCACTAAGTGGAAAATTGGCCGAATTTGAAAGCTGTTGATTGTTTCCCCAGGCCCAGGCTCCTCCATTGCCCAAGTGCTCCTTTCTTAGTTTGCTGTTCTCTCTCAGTAGGAGGTGTGGTCAGCCTAGTACATGGCCGCAGATTGTGTTTCGTGTCAGTGGTCTCTGTTTACTCCAGCTGTTGTTAATATTTTTAATTTTTTAAAAATTTTGACAGCTTCCATTAAGTATAGACATATACCATGGTAATTCCCTCGTCCCATTCTCCCCCCATAAATACACCCTCCATTGAATCCCCTCCTCTTCCAATTAGTCTTTCATTTTGACCTTATCATCTTTTCCTCCTGTTAAGAAGATCTTCTGTAGGTAGTGTCAGGCACTGCAAGGTCATGAATAGCAATTATCAAGGCCATTTTGTATCTGGAAGTTTGCATTGTAAGCAATCCTGCCCTTCCTTTGGCTCTTACAGTCTTTCCGCCACCTCTTCCACAATAGACCCTAAGCCTCGGGAAGTGTGATAGAGATGTCCCAGGGCTGAACACTCCACTGTCATTTCTTCTCATAACTATGGTGATTTTTGTTATCCCAGTGGTCACCACCATCTGAAAAAGAGAAGTATCTCTAGACAATAGTGAGAGTAGCATTATTATATAGTTATGTTCATTTTTTTATAAGTGCTTATAAGGCAGTTTGGTGGGCATATTTAGCCAGACAACAGCAGGCATTACTCCCCTGGGCTCATAACCTCCCCACCATAGACTTCTGACTAGGTCTTCAGTACCAGACATGCTTCCCTCCCATGGAGCAGGCCTCCAGTCCAATTTGAGAGCACTTGGTTTTCCCCATAGCAGAGTGCCACTACTGCACAAGTTGGCACAGTTGGCCTGGCTGGCCACTCTGAAGGCTTGCAGGGTACTCTTAGACCTCCTGCTTTCCTAAAGGGCGGCAGGAAGCATAGCTCTCTCCTGCTTCTTGACAGCTAGTCAACAGGGAGGAGGTCTCCTGCTCAGCTCCAGGTTGATTTCTCAGTGACCCATGGGATCTTATCATCTTATCCTGGTGGGCAACCAAGAGCCCTGGCAATGGCCTGTCGTGTTGTGGGGCCTCAGGGACACCCATGACCAACAACTCACTTTGAAGTATCCCATCCCTGGCACTGAAATGGCTTCTGGATGTACCCGTATGCAGTTCCACATAGCTTATTCATAACATAGTAATGTTTGAATCAAACCCAGGCCATCAGGCTTTGCAGGCAAGCTGGGCATCTCCCCAGCCTTCTATATCAAGTTGGCTGAAGGGTCAGTGCTCACAGCCGAGCTGGGGGTCTTCGAGCTCTCCCCAGCAGCCGCAGGAGGCGTCTGTGCTCCAAGGTTCCACCTCACAAAGCGGAAGAGAAGGAAAGGGTTCATTTCAGCTTACAGTTTCAGGATGGCAGGCAAAGCAGCACAGGCAGGAAGCTGTGTGAGCTGAGCTCGGACACCCACGGGGCTGCAGGTAAGTGAAGCTCCACCAGGGACCAGGCTCACAACGCCGCCATGGCGGGCATCTTACTGGCCTTCTCTGGAGGACAGGGACGGGTCCTCACTTCCCCAGGGCCTCAGGAATGGATCCTCCACTCAGCTCGAGGGTGGGTTCTCGTGGGCCAAGGGCGGGACACACAGCTGCTTCCTTCCTCATCCATGGCCTGAGGGGCGGCCAACCGTCTCTGAGGCAGCGCGGCTGGCAGTTCCTCGGGTGGAAGAGCGCATGTCCGGAAGTGAGGCCAACGGCAGTGTGATCACGTGTCACTGGGAGGACCTTCACCACTTCCTTCTTCAGAGGTTAGTTAACCGTCCAAACGTCTGGCCTACAGGGCATGCGCGGGCGAGCCAGTGTGTGGGCCTCTACCTATGAAGCCATATTCGGCTCCACATCCATTTACACTAGAGCTCAGCCATCTTTAGATGTGCCATTTACCTCAGAAAAAATAAAGATGGAAGGAGGGTCCAGAAGTCCCAGGAGAGAGGGAGAAGAGGAAGGAGAGGGCCTCACGTGAGGAGCCTCAACTGGCATCTTTGATGATCCAATTTCAAGTATGTATAATACATACAGTCTTTCTTGACTCAACACTCCCAGCTACGAATATGGTCGCAATAATTCTTACTAAGTGCAGTGATTTGAATTAGGTGCTCCCCCCCCAACTGATATGTTCTGAATCCTGCTTCTCCAGTTTGTGGCCATTTGTGAATTGGAGCCCACTGGGGGAGGTGTGTGGTCGGGGGCAGGCTGAGGGGTTTAGAGCCAGTGTCCCCTCCCCAGTGTTTGAAACACTCTCCTGTTATTTTATCTACCTGATGTTGGCCAGGAGGTGATGTCCAGCCTCTCTTCATGCCATGGTTTCCCCTGCTACTGAGGAGCTTCCCCTCAAGTCTGTAAGCCAAAATAATCAGTCTCCTCCCATCTGATGCTTTTGGACAGGTGTTTCCCCCCCCTCCAATAATGGGAAGGAGGTAAGAGCAACAGTAAAATGTGGTGCCATTGGAGCAGAGCTGTTGATGCTAAAATGCTAGAAACCTATGTGACTTTGTTTGCTTGGAGCTGTTGTAATGTGGAAGGATTTGAAACCTCAGACTAAGAGACACCTTACAATGCTGAAGGTTCACTTTGAGGAGCATTTGTGTCACAGTTGAAAAACTTGAAGATAGAACTGTGGACTGTGAGGAATGGCTTAGCAGAGTAAAAAGGAGCTTTGCCTGGACTGAACTGGAAGCAGTTTGTGTGAGAGATTATTGCATTTTCTCATGTCTTGAGAAATTTGTGTGGGGTCCTGTTGTATAGACTTGGGCTATAGGAGCAGGTGGATATGCACGAAAGAAATGAAAGTTTTAGGCTGGAGACAGTGTCCATTCAGCTGCAATGGTTTGAGAGATTACAATTATTAAGATTGGCCAGGTGATCTGCACTGGGACAAGAGGAGGAATGATCTTTTGAAAGGGGCCTGAAAGCGGAAGAAGTGTTCTGATCTTCAAAGTTGGTTTTATTCCCACCTTGAATTAGCAAATTTAGTAGCCCACCTTGAACTAGGGAGTATAAAATCATAGAAAGGCAGGACTCATTGTATATGCAATGAAGTTTTCGTTTTTTAGAAATGGCCATGGACAATGTGAAGCACAGCTGTTGGAAAAACTTGTGTGGAGGCCCAGTGGAGCCAAGAGGATGAACCTCGGGTCGCAGAGGAGAATCAGTTAGATGGCAGGACTAGCGGACGGCTGCCAAAGAGAAATACCTGCTTGGCATGTGTGAGCAGCACAGCTCCAGGTGCGGAGTTGAAATCCACAGCCTGTCACTGGTTAGAGAAGTTGGATTTGGACCTTTGGAACTTGATTATTTGCCCTACTTGTTCTAGATCTTGTATTGTTGAATCCTTCCTTGCTGTTCCCAATTGCATCGTTTGCAGTGTGAAGGCTTATTCTGTGCCATCATATTTGGGCACAATGGCTAAGTTAAGAGCTCTTGGACTATGGAGGTGTTTGAACAGCATTGGAATTGATTAAAAACTCTGGGAACTTTTAAGGTTAGCTAGAATGTATTCATTTTATAATGTGGATGGTGAGTTTATGAGCGAGTTTATGGGGACCAGGGGCAAAATGTGTTTAGTTAGGTGTCTCCCATCAACTCATATGTTCTAAATGCTGTGTCCCCAGCTGGTTTCATTTTGGGAATGTGAGTCTGCTGGAGGTTTTTTGATTGTGTGGGCTTATGGCTGTTATAGCCACTGTTTGGCACACTGTTGTTGTTGTCCATCTGATGTTGGCCAGAGGTGATGTCCAGGCTCTTCTCATGACACAGTTTCACTTGTGTCATAGAACTTCCCTCAAGACTCTCAACAGATGATTTTGGTCAGCAGCTTTATGCCAACAACAAGAAGGTAACCACAACACTAAGCCATATAGGCAATGCCATAAAATAGACTATAGCTAGGCTTAAATCCAAAACATTTTCAACAGGTCCCTGTCTCCATTCAGCTTGCCACTAATTTCTGCTTTAGGCATTAGGAGAATTGTCATAGTTTTCCTTTCAGTCTCTTCTTTGCTCTATGAATTCATTCTGTAAAGGTTGATAATCACTGCCTCATTAAACTCATACATAATTAGGTGTAAATTGTAGCTCGGTCATCATATTTACTGTCAATCAACATTTCATCTGGTAGTAAAAGCCACTTTCCCTACTTCAGCAACAAGAGAGCCAAAGCATATAGACATTAAAATACAAGTTCAAGGTGACATAGCCAGAGGAAACATGAATCTACTATTAACTTGAGAACCATTGTCCTTCACTTAAATGGTAAAAATAGCCAACTCATCTTATAAAAATAATTTAAAAGACCAGGACAATTTGAGATTATTTTCATTTGTACAATGTTTTAATGCTTTTGTTTTCAAATGCCTTTTATTAAGCCTATAAATTGATATCTAATTGCATTAAAATGCAAAATTTCAAGATTTTATTAATTTACAGAAGATCATACTATTTCTTTAAAAGTAAAATTGAAGCTGAGGCCACATCATTGCCACTATGTGAATTAGCATTATGAGTAAACAAGGAACCCAGCATGTTGACATTTATGCATAATTACTCTTTTGTAAACTACCATTTTCAAGTATTTTATTTTTACATATACTAATAGCATGCTCAGACAGTAAATAATAATTTATATAGCATTAATTATCATACATTTCATAAGATTAAAGATTGTTATGAACACTTAAAATAATATTTATGTGATATAGAATATATAAAATGATATCTTTAAATGATACTAAAAACACACAAGCACACAAAGTTGAGCAATGCAACATTCCCAAAGGCATTTGTGAGTTTGTCTTACAAGTTCCTCACTTTAAAAGGGCAAGCCAACTTGCAGGAAAAGTGTTGAAGATGAGGCAGGACATGAATCTGATATATTATACATAGGAAATGTTTTTGGTATAAAATCTAAAGAAATTATTGTACTGAAAATGTGTTTAGTGGTAATGAGTGATTCTATTAAATATTCTAACGTTTAATCTACAAACATAGAGGAAAATTCTGATTTTTTTTAAACCAGCAATCAAACATAGATAATTCTAATAATCATTGAATTTTAAAACTTTGTAACTAACTCTAAAACAGGGAATAAAACTAAAATAGCATTATATATATATATGCATGAAACATATCTCAATGTCTAACTCAAATGTCCCTGACTAGTCTCTCATATGAATATCACTATTATGACAAACTTAATGTATTGATTTAGTCTACATATAAAAATGAACTAATTTTTAGAATAACATGAATACAGTTCATGAGCAATATTATGTCAACTTGCAATAAAATAATAAAAATATTGGACCACCTTTCTCTAAGCAGATATATAATATTTTTTATAAATTTTAAATATTTAAACCTATATCATGCATATGGACAAATAACTCAGTTTCCAAAAGCCTTGTGAAGTTATGTTGTTTAACCATATAATTACTTAAACTACATTATGAATATATGATTTTTAACTGTGTCATGAACTAAATCCCCTCTAATCACACATAGGATTACTCTACACAATCATGATTTCAAATCTAGCAAGGTCTTTGGTAGAAGTAGTATTATGTGATGAGGATGGAGTTTTGTAGTTTAAAAGACATCAAGTTTCTAACCTACTCCTTCATCTGTACCTCTAGAAAACTGTAAGATGTGTTATGTTATAGGAACTTGTTCATAAGTTATGTGGCCACACATCTTTAATTTGCTTGTTTTAACTGTAGGCTATGTGTTCAATTTAATTCATACCAAGATGCATGTTTAATTTCTTAACCAAATAGCATATGTAATCCATATAAAACAAATTGCAAATTTTATATTTTATAGCAAAATAAATGACCTATCTGGTACATTATATAAAATTTACAACAATTTATTGGATAATCTCGCAAGTTACCCTTTCTACCATGGCCCACAGAACATCATATGAATCATCTGTGCATGGTTTGTGGTCTGAGAACCCCATGTTTAAATTAACATGATGTATAGCACCTTTCTCCAACTTTTTACCATCAGAGTAATTGCTTACATTAATAATTAACTTCCATGTGTTATATAATACTACATATTGTATAATAGTGTGAAGGCTTGCAGTATGAAGGCTTATTCTATGCCATCATGTTTGGGCATTATGGCTTAGTTAAGAGCTCTTGGACAATGGAGGTGTTTGAACAGCATTGGAATTGATTAAAAACTCTGGGAAATTTTAAAGTTAGCCAGAATATATTGCATATTATACTGTGGATGGTTGATATTATATATATATATATATATATATATATATATATATATATATATATATATATATACATATATCATGTTTCCCTTGAAGAAGATAAGTGTTAATTACATTATAGTCTTGATCTAATAAAAAATCACATTGTAGTCAATGCTATACTCAATTTTAAAAGCTTACCATAACCATGCTTTTGAAAAGTACGTCAAAGTACATTTAGAATATTTCCAACTTAAATACAATTCCATGTATTCCTTGGACAGATGTGAACAATGTCAGATTTGAAATACATAGATCCATAGAGATATCTTCCTCCTGTAAGTCCAGAGAAGAATCTGTTACCAGAAGCTTCTAGATGATGAGTGTTAGCATCTGTAGCCATTTCAATTTCTGCCAAGTTTCTCAACTTCTTTTGTTTACTAAGGGTACATTTTCAATGTAAACATCTTGAAAACTGGCGCCAGAGATTTTGACATTCCACAGTGCTGTCACTATTTTGGTTTCACAAAGAAACTGGTTATCTGCAAACTTAACACAAAAGCATGGGGCATGTTTTACTGGATTACTTAAAAACCATATTGTCAATTTCTTTTCTATTTTTCTCTTTTTTTTTTTTTTCTTTTATGAAGTAGGGTCTCACTCTAACCCAGGCTGACCTGAAACTCAGTCTGTATCCCAGACTGGACTCCAGTCACTGTAATCCTCCCTCCTCTGCCTCCCTAGTGAGTGCTGGGTTTTACAGGTATCGCACCACCCTACCTGGCCATGATGTCAATTTTACAAATGCAAATTCTAGGCTCAACTAGCCAAGGAGTGATCACTTGTGCAATAGAGGCGCCAAAACCTGGCGGAGGAGATCTTCTGAGTGACAAGGAACCCTTAACTGGAATTGAAACTCAGGGCAAAATCCTATGGGAGCCAACTTGGTCCAATTCCCATTACCAGAGAACTACAGAGAGGATACTCCCTATAGAATCTTACCAAATTAGAAATGTGTGTCTCATGTAACCAATACTGACCTCACTCTCCGATGGAGAATCTGTTTGTATTTTTCAGAAGGCAGTGAGAGAGCCATGGTCAAACCAATTCCACCAACAAGCCACAGGTGGATGGCTGACATCCTGGCAAGAGATGAACTACCCCAGGCCTGTCATGTAGGCCCCAAATGCATCCCCTGAGTGGCGAGATAAGCAAGAACCTATAACCACAACCAAGCAGTCAACCCAGGATAACCCAGCATGACAGACATCAACGATTTCCAACACAACCCAAAGCAGAAGTACTGAGACCCTTAAGATCTCAACAATAAAGCAGTCTTAAATCTCACCCACCATGACTCAGGGAATTAAGCAAAAGAGGGGTTGGAAAGAATGTAAGAGCCATGGTGGGGGAGAATATCCTGAGTCATTCTCCCACTCAGTAACAACACATAAAGGGCGGAGGACCTGGCTGCCTATTGTGCTATCCATAACCTCCTACCCCATGGATTGATCCAGTATGCCCACTGAGGAGGATTCCCAGTGGACTGGGGACAGGGAGGAGGAAAATGGGAAATAGCAACACAATATTTGCTCATACAATGTATCTAACTTTGGATAATAAAGATATTGATTAAAATGCAAATTCTAAGCAAGAAGGTTGATATTTATCAGTGTTTTGAGAAGTTAATAACATCAGATTATATTGTGATACTGAAGAATGTGTTCCTTTCTGAATTCCCTTTTCTCCACCTCTTGGTAAGTTTAACCTCAATTGACAATGATAAGGTAAAGACTATTTTAATATCATATTCAGTTAACATTTTATTCTTTAATACACTTTCACTACAGGGGTAATATCATGTGTTTTTCTTCTTTCATTCATGAAATTTTAATTGTTTCTTATTTCAACTATTTTAGAAAGTCTGTGTTGAAAGTGAGTTCCATAATGGCTTATCAAAATGAGTTAGATATATAAATTCTACATTTAGATCAGGTCATATATTGAGAATGCATGGACAGGTTTTTCAGTTTTCTTACATTATCACTGTCTATTGTTCATCAATGAATTTCTTTGAGACAGATTTGTGGTTTTCCAAAGCCTCAGCAATTCTCCTGTCTCCTGAGTAAAGGCCTGGGGTTTCAGGTATATGTGGCCATTCCCATATCTGTACATGTGCACTGGGAAATCAAACTCAGGCGTGCCTTCCCAGACCCTCATGCTTGTAGCAAGCTCTCTTACTCACTTTGCTGCCCCCCCCCCCATCTCAGAGCTGTCATTTTCATCAAGCAAATGTCCTGATTACACACTACAGTAAACTGCAAGCACCTTAATCTGTGTTCTAGTTTCTAGTTGTCATTCCTTCACAGTGTCTTCCCAACATTTTAAAGCTTCTCAATCTACTTAGATATTTGTAGTTTCAGAGTCCATGAAGAAAAGGCAATGACAATGATAAAGCCTGTCACTCACTGGTTTACTCTATTAATGTGGGTTGCCACTAGTCATAGGTTTCCACAAGTGTGCTATTTCTAATTGCTCTTTTAAAATGAAATAACTTACATGATGCTGGACAGCAGAGAATGGTTATGCCTAGGAATCCCATCAAAGCTGACACACTATAGTGAAATCTTAAACTGATCATCTAACTGCAAAGGGTAGGATAAACTCAATGTTCATTTGTTAAGTCTCTGCTTGAAATGTCAGATGTTAGCTTCTTCTCTTTGAGATTTTGGTGTGACGTGTTAAATTCTTACATATAAAAAAACTAAAATGATATTCGTGATTATAACACTAACCTACAACAATGGAGCAGTGGGCAAGGAGCTCAGATTCAAATATCCTACATCAACCAGTGGATATCTATAACACTGCTTTTACTGTTTACTTGTGCAAAAGGTTATCCATCAGTCACAGCAGTTGAAATATAGTAGTCACCTGGATAATGTCTGGTAGAATTAAAAAGTCAATTCTTATATACAGAGTTGAAATCAAGTCTGGTTATGTGACCTATAATGCTGGCTACTCAGAAGTGTTAGCCAGAAGGATCACAAGCTTTGAGCCTGCCTGGGCTGCAAAATGATTTCAAAACCAACCTGGATACTTTAGAAAGACTCTGACTCAAAACAAACAGAACAGAAAGTGAAATGAAAGCTGGGGATGAAGCCTAATGATGGTGCAACTGTGCAAGTACCATGTGCAAGACCCTTGGGAGAATCAGTATAATCCTGATGGTGCTCCAGAAAGGGTGTGGTCAGATATTAAGGCTGTGTGTTAAAAATAAGTATTATATGAAAAACGCAAAGCAAGTATGGCAGATTTGGATATAGGTTAATAGACTCAGCCTATTCCACACATTGATGAAATTAATTTTTATTTTTGTTTTCACCATTTAATAATTTTATAAATTTATTATATATACCTTATCTTGATCTTCAACTATTATTCTTTTTTATAACTTTTCTAGAAGGCCCTGCTCTTCAAAACAATATCCAATATGCTAGTATTATTTTGTATCATTTTTTTCTATACTTAAATCTTCAGGTATTGTAGTAAAAGATACCAAATTTTAATTTTAACTTTTCTCTTACTACCTATAATTTGTGAGCTCATCATCATTTGAAGACCCCACCTGTGTTTCAGGAGTAGTGGTAGTTTTTATTTCATAGTTCATTTGAACATCTGTCAAATCATGTGTTTCTATCTTAATGATATAGTATAGGAAGTGTTCATGTAATTATACTTAAGAATATGTTAAGTATAAAGACAAATTCAACATAACTGTTAAAAATACTAAGTTGAATTCACTTCAGGGAGAAGTTTCCATTCAAAATGTCACAAGCTGAACAGATCTTTAAAAAACTTCAATGCAGGTGTTGTGTGACAGGCTCAATTCCTAGCCAATAAATGTTGGTAATTCAATAGCTGCTGAAATTTACATTCCAAAGTGTGATTTTAAAAATAATGCCACTTATTATTGGAGATATGGAAGAGATGTAGCAAGAAAGAAAGATGTATGAAATCATACAGATATGGATATTCCTATCAAGGGCTTATTAAGGAGAACTTTATTCCTATTATGGACTGATTAACTGTTTTTTTTCAAAGTTACAATGTATTATTTAAAAACATAAACAAGAAATACCCAGGATATTATTTACACATCATAATAAAAGTAATGGAGTTTCCTTTGTTATCCTTTTGGCCTGGGGTTTCATAGCTGCTTTTGATTTACACAGTGTAAGGAAAGGTAATATGAATGTGTGTGTGTGTGTGTGTGTGTGTGTGTGTGTGTGTGTGTGTGTGTGAGAGAGAGAGAGAGAGAGAGAGAGAGAGAGAGAGAGAGAGAGAGGGAGAGAGACAAAGTTTGCTTGCATTCTACTGTAAATGTTTCCTTAAGGATATGAGACAGTAAACATCTCAATCCAGACATTCACTCATAGGCCTGGAATAGAGGACGAAGTTAAGAAAACAGAAGAGAATATGAAGATGTGGATGGACTATGGGTGTGGTGATCTCTGCCTGTAAGCCCAGCACATGGAAGGCTGAATCAGGAGGATGGTCACAAGTTCTGGGAAAGCATGGGCTGTGTAGTGAGATCCTCTCTCAAGTGGAAGTGTTTTTTTGCTTTTAATAAGGCCCACCTATTACTCGGGATGGTTTTAATTTATAATTATTTTCCCATTTTATTCCCCCAAACACATGTACCTTTATAGTTATCTATAGAAATTATCTATATTTATCTTTTATAAATTTTCTTCAGTATAACATTTATTAACAGAAACCAACGATCTTCGACACAAAGACCCCAAAACTCACAACCTTAAAGCAGCCTTAATACTCATCCACCACGACTCAGGGACCTATGCAGAAGAGGGGGCAGAAAGATTGTAAGATCTGTGGTGGGGGAGACTATCCAGAAGCATGGCACCCTTCAGTATCAACACACTGGGGCCAGGAGGACCGGGCTGAGTACTAGCCTGTCCAGGGTCCCCTGCCACAAGGACTGATCCAGACGACCCACGGAGGAGGATATCCAGCGGATTGGGGATGGGGAGGGGGGCATTGGGGAATTGGGGATAACAACTCATTGTTTGCCCACTGAATAATGTAACTCATTATGGACAATAAATATGCATTTAAGGAAAAAAATTACATAGTGCTGCGATTTTTTTTACGACATAAACGGAAATAACTGGCTGCTTTTGTGACTCTGACAAGAATCCAAACTAAAAATACTTTACAAACTCCTATGTCTTTTCTATCCAAATATCACATACCAAGTTTAGGAGTTTGCCATCAAAAGTTTTCAAGTAACCTAGTGAATATGTGATACAAAGGTGTTTCCTGCACCCTGTGTTACAATGAACATGGATGCAGCAGTGAAGTGAATCAAAAAGGGGGCTTATGTTAAGTTTCATTCTACACCCATGTGTGTGGGATCTCCCATAGTTTGATGTATTTTAGTTCTACAACTACTTATGTCTACACAGAGACACACACATATATCCTCACACAAGGGCATGAACATGCATATGCACATACATATGTAAAAGTAAAAACCAAATAAATAATGGATCATGACAAAGTAAGATGATTTAGCCAATGAGAATCTAATGCAATTTATAAAATAGAAATTTTAACAGTTTGTATTGATCATTGCATGTTGTATACATGTGTAGAATATAACAAAAAATCCCATACAAATGCATAATTAATACATATTAATCAAAAGATAAAGATGGTAAAGTAAACCACATTTTTGTAGGAACTAGGCAGAGAAAGATGAGCTTCATTCTACATGAACTAAGAACAGATCATTCAAGGACCCTACATGGATACTCAAAGCAGCCGATTTAATTAAGATAAAAATATTTGGCTTTCTTAAAAGTCTTTGTGCTTTATATAATTCAAATTAATGACAGCTTTACCATGTAATGTTTGTTATTATTTGATTGTATTTCAGTCCCAAATGTTTTTACAATAATTACATAAATAGTGCCGGTTACAATGAAATAGCAAGAGATTATGGTGTTGAAAATGTTATTACGTTTCTTGACTTATGCCCAGCTGCACTGCAAATTTTGTCATCATGTTAATAATGTCACACTATTAATTTGATACTCGGTGTGATAACATGTTAGCAAACTCTTTTGATGTGATTACAAACTTGACAAGTACATTTCAAAACATATTTAACAACTTTCTGAAAAAAATTCATGTGCAATCTCTTCTTTGTTCTGATACTGAGATTCTTCAGTATTTAAGCTGCTTATTAAATGAATGAAAATTATTATATATAAAATATTACGTAAAGATTTCCTATCATTCTGTCTGATGGCTTATTGAGCACACTTAATTATGAATTAAAGAAAAATACATTTCTCATTTCCCTAAATTCACTCTAAGATACCAACATCATGATGACTTTTCCTAAATCCTAATTAGCTTAACTTTGTAAACCTGTGTTAAGTGTGTGTATTCTAAATGCATGCAGAATTCTGAGTACCTCAGAGAACTTCTAATTACCGACTGACTTTCTTGAAAATCTAATGCAGTCATCAGTGTGGACGTGATACAATTGTACCATATATATATGGATATATATATATATATATGGATATGTATATATGGTATATAAGGTATATAAGGATATATATATATATATATATAATATATATATATATCCTTAGCTAAGAGGGAAATGCAAATTAAACAGCTTTTAGAGTCCTTCTCACTCCAGTCAGAATGGCAATCGTTAAGCAAACTAATAACAGCAAATTCCAGGAAGGTTGTGTGGAGGGGAAGCCCTTATTCCCTGTTGAGTGTAAATTAGTGCAGCCAGTATGTAAGTCTGTGTAGAAGTTGCCAAAAATGCTAAGATTTGAAGTACCATATGAGACAGCCATACCACTCCTGTCATTCACCACTGTTCTTAAATAAGAATCATTAAGGTAAGTGTGAATTTTTCTCACAAAACAAGAATGTTAGGGCCACTGTGCAGTGGATAAGCAGTTTTGTTGGAAGCATGAAGGCTTCAGAAGGCAGGAGATTGCATGAACCCCAAAACCCAACTGGGCATGGCCACAAATACCTCTAACCTCAGTCCCTTGGGGTGGAGGGACCCGAGGATCATTGGGACTTGTAAATACTGCATATCTGCATTCAGGAAAAATTGTTTTTTTTTTAAAGGAAATACATGGATGAGAGATAGAAGAAGGGCACAATATATCCATCTCTGAACTCTACCACATGTCTATGAGAGCAACTCCTCATACACATCCATACACCTCACAGGAACACAGACATATACCCACACTACAACACACATACAACGCACGCGCACACACACACACAGAGGGAGGGGGAGAGAGAGAGAGAGATGTTTTAGCTTATTCCAATGAACACAAATCTTTAAAAATAACTTTTAAAAATGTGATTATGCTTATCCCTACATTTACATGTATTATCACACTTTTGATCAGAGAAAAAACAAGTATCCAATAAATGAAACTATAAAACAAAATAATATATCAGAACATACCCTATTCGAAAAACAATCTTAAAATGTCTTCTTTCTATTAAATTACTATTTGAAATTTGAAATATTGCTCAAAAAATGGGGAAGGTGGGCTGGAGAGATTGCTGAACAACAGTTAGAGGCACTTGCTTGCAAAGCTCAATGGCCTGCCTTCTATTCCCTAGTAACCTCATAAACCCATTGGCACAGGTTGTCTGGTTTTTTTTTTTTTTTGTTTGTTTGTTTTTTACAGTGGCTAGAGGCCCTTACATGCCTATTCCCTCAATCTCTCATATTTCATCTCGCAGCTTTCTCTCTCTCTTTCTCTTTGCTTGCAAATACATATTTTCCTATAAAAACATTTATTCCATTATAAATTGTTTGAATTCTATCATGAATCTATCAAAAATATTTCAATATGTATTGGTAAAAACGTATAACATAAAACCCAGCTGCTAAGCATACTAGTTTGACAAAAGTTTTTATACCTTAATGTACTTAAACAGAGAAAGTGAGCTGCACCCAGCTTTGCTGGCTAAACTGTCTCTGTAGAAAGGACTATGACCATGTTTGAAATGCATAGTGAGCTGACAAATTCAGTTCTTAGGTCCTGGAGATTTGGCTTTCTTACTTTTCTCACAAAGGAGACATCAGGTCTATTTTGAAAGCTCCTCTTCAAGAGCAAGAGTTGGCCTTTCTGTTTACTTTAGTGTTTCACTCCAAATATTCCTTTTGCCTTCTGCACTGTGTCTCAGAACCCACTGAGCACATTGATGCCAGGAGCAATCCACGACCTGAAAATGAAGGGGTTAGGTGAGATCACCCATGGCTTAAAGGAGGATAAATATCCCATCTTTTGTTCCAAAAGATGCTGGCCCTGACTCTCACACAGGTTGGAAAAAAAAAAAAAGAATTTCAAACAAAACTTGGGTTCCCTGAAAAAAAGTGTGTATGTAGGAGATTGCATTGGCAGTGTACTGATTCAAGCATCTGAAATGTATGAATATAAAATAAAAAGAAAAATAACAGAATCCCTTATTCATTTCTAACTTGCCTAGATATTCAGAAGATGGATTCCAAAAAGCTGTGTTCAATTAACAAATAATTTTTATTTCATAACTGCATATTTATTTTTTCTTACTTGGCATGTTACATAAAATTAAAAATTCAGTTTTAAAATTTTATTTCTTTTTTTAAAAATTTTTATTATCCAAAAAATAAATACACTATATGAGCAAATAATGTGTTGGTATCCCCATTTCCCTCTTCCCTGTCTCCAATCAGTTGGGTATCCTCCTCCATGGGCAATCTGGATCAGTCCATGGGGTGGGGGGTTATGGATAGCCTAGGAGTCAAGCCAGTTCCAACCCCCTTTGTATGTTGTTACTGAGGGGGGACATGTCTCTGGATATTCTCTCCCACCATGTCTCTTACAATCTTTCCACCCCCCCTTCCGCTCACTTCCCTGAGTCACGGTGGGTGAGTATTAATGCTGCTTTATTGTTGAGGTCTTAGAGGATCTCTGTACTTCTGCTTTAGGTTGTGTTGAAATCGTTGGTGTCTGTCTGTCTGGCTTATCCTGGGTTGACTGATTGGCTGTGGTTATAGGTCTCTTGCTTATCCCACCACTCTCTGCAGGGTTCCATGTAGATCCTCCACGGTAGGTCTGGGGTGGCTCATCTCTTGCCAGGATGTCAGCCCTCTGCCTGTAGGTCCTTGGTGGAGTTGGAGTGCACTGGACTCTCCCTGGCTTCTGTGTAGATGATGATTTGCTTCTTGTCTCCTGGGCTGGGGGCTGCCGGGGCCCGTGGGCAGGTGATGTATGAAGATCAAGCTGGTGCTGGGGTTCGGGTTTCCCAGTCAATCAGCTTTCTGCTAACCTAACCTAAGCTTTGCTTGCCCAAAAAAGGTGGTGGGGGGGAAATTAGTCCAAAGGCAGAATGCACTCTTTTTTTCCCTCCTGCGCTGCTGGAGTTTCAAGTTGCTTGTGTGGAATCCCTGTCTGAAACTAAGTTTTCTACTGAGTTAAACATTCACTTCTACCTCTTCAGTTATCAGACTGACGATGTATTCACCTCTGCCTAGCACACAGATGTCTTCCCCTAGCATCATTATCTCTCTTGTATAAGCATATTGTACCAACACTCTCTTTTGGCTAACACAATACAAAAAGACTGAAAGGGAAAAAAAAAAAAAACTACGGATCATTCTCTCTGTGGCATAATTTTACCACAATATATGTGTAAAATGATACTGGAAGATTGTTTTAATTGGTTCACTTGTCTATTCACATATTTTAGAAAGTTTTTATTAGTTGTTTAAGTATTATACAAGAATGTGTCACCCAGTAGGTGGTTTCCCACAGACAAGCCATGACATTTTAGTTTTAGAGGTCAAAATAATGACTCCTAGTTCAAGTGTCCCTCATTCAGTGTCGACACAATGACCTGAATGATAGCCACCTAGTTTCCTGTTGTCAGTCAGTCACTGGGGTGAATTTTCATTCCCCACACAGTTATGGGACAAAGGGATTTACTGAAGTTAAAGATCCAGGGGGAGCTCCATAATGGTAAAAAAAGGTTGGCCCCCTTTCACAGGTCCAAGTGGAGAGAGAGAGAGAGAGAGAGAGAGAGAGAGAGAGAGAGAGAGAGGAGACAACACCATCACCACATAGACACCAGCTAAATGGGGGTGGGGAGACAAAAAGAGAGAGTTTTGAGAGACTTCCTTCCCCTTGAACTTCTTTACATCTTGTCCTTTACATCTTGTCTGAAAGGACCACCTACTCTGGAGGAAGGGCTTCCTCTGGATGAGGAACCTCCTTTAGTTAATCCTTCCTGTAAGCAACCTCAGAGATCCACCCAAGATTACTTTGAATTACTAAACAGTTCAAATTGAAAACAACACCATGCAATCACCTTCAATATTCTGCTTCAGTTATGACATTGAAGTGTAACCATGATCATGGAGTTACTCCACCACCTTCTACATGGCTAAACTGGGTTTATGCTTGACTCTGATGCTTGAAAATCATAAATTATGTAAATAATTCTCTGATGAACCTCTGTGAGCAGAAGTGGAAATGTGCCTTACTTGTAAGTAGATTTAGAAACAAACCCTCCCTTGTCTTTCAGGTTCTTTTTTTTTTTTCATTTTTTAATTTTTTTAATCAGGTTTGTAGTACAGTCTTGCAGTAACCATGTTTAATCATATATCTTCCTTTATCTTTCTCATATGTTATAAAGGCATTTGAGATAACAAATATTTAAGATTCCTAACTCCACCTAGTAACTGCTTCTAAACAGCCCAACAAACAGTGGCAAGCACATTACTCAATGTTGATCTCATTAACAAAATAATATCCTCCTATGGTACAAAACTTTCATTTGTGTCCTTCCTATGAGTCTTGCCATGCCTTTTCCAGTAAGGATGGATGCTATCAACCATCTTCCCATTAAAGAAGATGCCTAGTCTAGACCAGATCCATTTACTTCTCCAGCATCACAAAACACATTTATGTGTATGAGAAAACAACTCTTTAATGGAAGGATAGAAATTACTCTTTAATAAAATAAGTTTTATTTATTTACAAGCAGAGAGAGAGAAAAGATGAGAGAGAGAGAGAGAGAGAGAGAGAGAGAGAGAGAGAGAGAGAGAGAGAGAAAGAGAGAAAGAGAGAGAGAATATGTGCATCTGTGCACCAGGGCCTCTGGCCACTGCAAACAAATTCCAGATGCATCCACCACTTTGTGCATCTGGATTTACGTGGGTAGAGGGGAATTGAACACAAGTCATAAAGCTTTGCAGGCAAGCACTTTAAGTGATAAACCATTTCTCAATCCCAAAGTAGTTTTTTTTTTGTTTGTTTATTTGTTTTTAGAGATAGGATCTTGCTCTACCCCAGGCTAACCTGGAATTCACTATGTGTCTCAGGGTGGCCTCAATTCAATGACACTCTTCCTACTTCTGCCACTTGAGTGCTGGGATTAAAGGCATGTGCCACCACACATGGCTAAAATTCTTACAATAATATTTGAGAATATAAAAGAGAGAGCATTCTGAGGTCTACATTTTTTCCTATCTGTTGGCTACACATTCATGAATTCAACAAAAGATAATTGACAATATTTTAAAACAATTACACCCATGAAAGTTTTATCTTATTTTAATGGCACAATATAATAACAATTTACATAGCACTTATATTGTACTAGAGATGTATTATCTAGAGGTGATATAAAATATGTGGGAATAAATGAGAAGGATATTTGCAAATAGCAGGCTTTTTATTTTCATTGGGGACCTGAGCACCTGCTGAAACAAATCCCTAATATATACCATGTGAGGTAATACATATACACATACATACATACATACCTACACCCACACAATATATGTACCTACTTCCACACACACACACACAGACACCCACACATATATATTTATGTGTTTGTGAGAGAGAGAAAGAGAGAGAGAGGGAGAGAGAGAGAAGGAAACTAATTTTAGAATTTTAGAAAGTGTATAACCCATATGCCATATGGTAACAAAACATATTAATATGCTATACACTGAGCAGGATCATAAATTCACCCACCAAAATATTTAAAAAATCGCTCAAATGAGTATGGGAAATAAATCCCAAACTTTCCTTCAAGATAAATTTATAGGCTATGAGGAATTCAGATTTTCATAGAAATACGTAGTTCAGATTAGAAAAGGAGAGAAAAAATAGGAATTATTTCCTAATTTATTCTTTTGACTCTCCTCATTTTCTTGCAGTGTAGAGGTCAATTTCCTCTCATAAAGATTTGTCACCTGCGGGAGTTTAGAGGATTAAACCAGCCTGTTCTTTCTCTCATATTTTGACTGCCTGCAGGTGGTCACTGTTAATCACAAAGTTGGAATGCACACCCACAGTTTTTCCTGCTCCTACATGATGACAGAAAAAGGTGAACATCATAAAATTTCCATGCTACTAGCACGCTGACAATGCAGAAGGGGCTAAATTGTTGTAGCACCATAACTTGTGCCCAGGAACAATTATATTTCAGAAGTAATTATAGAGTTGCCTTTACAATTGGGCATTGTTCGTGTTGGGAAATTTTCCATCAATAGAAAGACATTAAGTACCCTGAAACAGCTCGCAAGTACCCTGAAAATAAGACACACCGACATGGAATCTCAGGAGCTCTATTCTTCACAGGCATTTGATTCTCGTGTCTTTGTAAATATATCAAGCAAAGTTACATCTATGATTTGAGAGTGAAGAGACCAATTGATAACATGTTCTAATACTTGTTTCAATTGTTATCATTGGCTGGACTGAGGGTTCAATGGTTATGAGCACTTAGTATGCAAGCAAGAAGGTCCTTGCAGTCTTCCCAAGGATCTTTAAGCAAGTCCTTTCTCCTGGCCCATATTAACATTTGTGCAAGATTCCATCCATCAGTAACCACAGACCTGTATGGGAGGAGAACCATGAAAATTACTGGAGGTCATGAAAAAGAAATTATAATTCTTTGGTTTTGATAATTTGGTTGGAATCAGTAAGAAATTCCAGCTCAAGTAAGAATGCATAGGAGAGCTATGGAATGAGACACCTGACATTCTACTCCAGCCACTCCAGGTGAGCACCTGCATAGGCACACATATGTGCATACACCATACACACACAAAAAAATTAATTACCATCTAAATTTGAAAGAGAAAGATGGTCTTGGACATTACCATGGCGAAACAGAAAATTACATGACATGATACTATTATTATGAATTCAGGGTGGTTTTCTGGTTCTTTTGATACTTAGTTTTGACAGCCTTTTAAGTTTACCCCATTTTCATGTCTTCAGTCACTTCAATGATGCTTTTCAAAATAGTATTTACTTAATTATAAAATCTTTATTTCAAAAAGAAAAATTGGCATCTATACTGTTACAATGATAAAGTTTTCAATGAATTATTATTCATGTGAGTTATGAAAATCAGGACTTAATACTGAATAGCATGGTAAAATATTTACAGAATAGGTTTCCATGTTGGTATAAAGATGAAGGAGATTTAGGAAAAAATGTAACTATATCTATTAGCTTTTTTACTTATTTGGTATTTAAAATATATTAAAACAGAATAAAATCAGAATCTTCTCACAAAATATGAAACACTCATTCATTTAAAAATGTTTTTTTTAAAACAGCATGTTATATATCTAGGTATTACATTGCAGAGTTTTAATTAGGATGAAAAGCACATATGGATTTGCAGAAATCACCTACATTTCAGTTCCAGGAAAATCACATTGATAGGTTTTGATGAGTACATTTAGGGAGTAGTTGAGGTTTGAAAGTAAAGCGCCCCTCAGAGACTCATGTTGAATAGTTGGTCCAGTTTTTGGTGCTGCTTGGACTGTAATAGAAAGTTCAGGAGGTGGGGTTGAGCTGAAGGAAGTGTGTTTCTGAGGGTCAGCCTTGTTGCTCTGTAGCCTAGCCCCACTTCCTGCTGGTTCTCTGCTTCCTGACTCTTGAACAATATGACCAATTTACTCTTGTTTCTGGTGCCATGCCTTCCCTGCCATAGAGCAATGGATCCACACCAAATTTGGAGCCAGCATAAAACCTTTCCTTCCAGACGCTGCTTCCTGTCAGATATTTGGTGACAGCCATGACTAAGGTAACTAATACATTTTCAGACAGGTGCTGATTGCCCAAATGAAGATGCTTCCTTCTTTAACGGTAGCTCACCCGCCTTTATTTCAACTTTCTGGAAAGTTATTTTGTGCTACTGGTTAAGGTGAACATGTAACTTTCCACCTTCACTTTAAAAGATGTGGCGCAGGAGAAGAAAGTGATATCTTACATCATGAAAGTTTTATTACTTCTTGAAACTGTGTCTACTTCACTGGAGTAATATTCTAGGAAAGATCAATTTCTACTGTCAAAAAGGGGACATTGCATGAATACTGGCTTCTCATCTCCTAGATGGCCCTGTACTGGCACATGAGAGCTGTGGGTGATTTACAGATCATTCCTTGACTTTTTATTTCTGGAATAATAGCTACTTTCAATTCCTGCTCTCAGTTGAGATTTCATAAATGACAAATGAGACACCAAGTTTTCATATACAGAAATGAAGGCAATGGAAAGTATAAGCATTGCAAAAGAATCAATGGTTCAGCAAAACAAGCTGTCATGCCTTCAGGGACATTGGAATGACCCCTGGTATCTTCATCAGTAAGTCTTCAAGTTAGAATTTGTACTGGCATTCTCCTGTGTGTAACACTTGTCTTAAAAAACTTAAGATCAAAATTTGAATAACCCATGAAAACATGTATAAATTACAACAAAACATGTTGTAGATGTGCCTGTAAGGCAGATGTCATAAATTCACATAAGGTAGGAAAATGGAACATAAATTGGATAGTGCTTTTGAAGGAAGTCTGTGTTAAAATAGGCCAAATGCTATGTGATCCTATCAAATTACCATGGGAAAAAGACTGGAATTGTTTTTCACCTGTTCTGCCCAGGGGCATCAAAACTTGTTGCTACAGATAGACAAGACCTGCCCTCTCTGTAGCCATCAGGACCTAAGAATGTTATAACAGACATTTGCTTTTAAAGAAAACATCCCCAAATTTCTGGGAGTTTTCCAGACATTCACAATGCTGAGTTTTAGAGGCACATTTCAATGTACAGGATGGTGGATGCAGAAGTTCTTAAAGGAAACAGTCAACTCCACCCTGGGGCTAAACATGACTCCCTGAGAATCCACCCATAATCCTTACAGTCTGGCTCTAGGTGCCCAAGGGAAACATTTTCCTTTTCTACTAAGAGTTTCCTAAAATTTGCCAATTCTCAAAAAAAATTTCATTTTGCATAAAATTAACCACAGGAATCATACAACTTGCTTTACAAGCTTAAGAAATGGATAAAGTGAAATTTCAAATTGAATCATGATGCAAAAGTTACATGTATTTACAGGACAAATGACTAACTTCATGAATTAGAGACCTAAAGTCCACATTGTATCTTCAGTTTCAGGATAATATTTCATATAATAAAAAGGAAAATTACCAACTGTTCTAACAAATACCAACTTTAAATCATCGTGAACTAGTTTTACTGATTCAGCTTAAGAATCCTAAGAATCCTTGAATTCTTTTCATTATGTATTCTACATATGTAGCTTTATTAATTGGAGGAAAGGGAGAGATACTACATACTGAGAATAGAAAAGTATTGGTTAATTTTATAATAATATAAGGGCTTAAAACTACGTGGCATACCTCCTAAACTATTGACTGAAGGAAAGTCTGGAAGCACATAGAAAATGTATAAATCAACAAAAAAATCATTTCTTCTTATAATAATTTTATAATAGCATGTAGATTATTTATAATAATTTTATAATAGTATGTTTATTGTCTTTACCTGTTTTTAATTAAAATTAAATAACCTTAGATACTATTTTAAAACATGGACATGATAGAGAAAACACTGCTTTCCTCAATTAAATTAAACTTATAAAAAATAGCAACTAACAACTTGTACACACATAACAAGGATAGTTGGACATGTCTAGAGCCATGGATATGTGTCTGGGGAATGTTAGTGTTGTCCTTGTGTTATACTATTGCTTAGAAAGGTGGGTAATAGCTTCTCTTGAATTTGTCTTGAAAGACAGACGTAAGTTTTTGTTTTATTTTTCATACTTTAAAACAGCATCGAGTATGCTGTTGAAATTTTGAATGGTATGATTGCTCAAGGTCACCTGTATGACATGCTGTTTCTTGCCACTGGTATGTAACCAGTGACTCTGGAGAGCTGGCTTCTAGCTTTATTTTTTACACTTTTTACTGAGGGCAACAGAACACTTGAGAAAGGCTAAGCTAGCTTTATTTTTTAATTGTTGATATCCTCAATTAGATACAATGTGTTAGCAGATCTTATGTTGGTGCCCGGATTTCCCTCTTCCCTGTCCCCAACCCACTGGGGACCCTTCTCAGTGGGCATACTGAGTCCATTGGGTAGGGGGTTATGAATAGCACAGGAGGTAGCCAGGTCCACCCACCTTTGTGTGTTGTTGCTTCTAGTTTTTAAAGCATTTCTTAAAACTACCGTCATGTTCCTAGGAGAGATGAGGACCACTTGTCTACCAAGGATTGCACTCAGATGGTTCCAATAAATAAAAATGAAGAGTGAAATAAGCCAAGTGAACTCTCTAAACTCTAGCCATGTAGCTAAGTCTTTTGGGGCATTTTACAAGTGTTTTTTTTTTTTTCTTTTATCCATTGTAGAAAAATAATTTAATATTAAAATATCACTAATAAAAATTTTTGGATAGTTCAAATGAATTCTCCAGTTATATGAAAAATATAGTGATGAACAGTTGTTTTCTCAATTTTTATAAAGTGTGCAACCTTCACAATTAACTGAGAGGCTAGGACATGGGGTCTCAGCTCCACAAACTACCACAAACTTCTATGAAGGGACAATTTCTTACTTGTCTATCACGATATTGTTACAGAAGAAGATATATAAGAATGTCCTACATGAGCACATGTCCACAATATGTTTGCTACAAAAAGTTAAATGATGGTATTCTAGGATTTGTGATCCAAGCCTCTGTTACAAGTATTCACTCCTACTACTGTAATTCAAAGCAGTAAATGTTACTTAAATGACTAGAATGGCTAAGCTACCATAAATTATTATAAATGCTGAAATATAAATTGTGTGTATTGTCATATGAAATAATATTCTTTAAAATTTTCAGTGTTTTTTTATTTATTTATTTTTTAATTTACTGTCCATAATGAGTTACAACATTGAGTGGGCAAACAATGAGTTGTTATCCCCAATTCCCCGCTGCCCTCCCTTCCCCCCTCCACTGGATAACCTCCTCCATGGGTCGTCTGGATCAGTCCTTGTGACAGGGGACCATGGATAGCCTAGTATTCAGCCTGCTTCTCCTGGCCATGCCTCTGGATAATCTCCTCCACCACGGCTCTTACAATCTTTCCGCCCCCTCTTCCGCATAGTTCCCTGAGTCGTGGTGGATGAGTATTAAGGCTGCTTTAAGGTTGTGAGCTTAGGGGTCTTTGTGTTGAAATCGTTGGTTTCTGTCTCACTGGCTTATTCTGTGTTGATTTAACGGCTGTGGCTGTGGGCCCCTTGTTCATCCCGTCATTCTCTGTGGGGTTCCATTTGGATCCTCCACGATATTACTGTGGTGGGTCCTCTCTTACCAGAATCTCAGCTATCGGCCTACTGTCGGATGGTAGGGTTAGATGGGCCCCAGCTCTCTCGCTGCATCCTGAAAAATACAAACACAATCTCCATCGGAGAGTGAGATCAGTGTAGGTTAACAAATATACACAATTCTGGATTACCTAGATTCTATTTTTAGTAGCCTCCCTGTCACTCGCTCCCATAGTGCATCTTGTTTTGGGAGCCCAAAAGTA